>VXAX01001390.1:1152473-1396633 GCA_013399835.1 Leptocoma aspasia | reverse complement strand
TTAAAAAAAAAATTAAAAAAAAATATAATGTCTTTAAAAGCCAGATAAACCAGATAAATCACCTGCAGAAATTAACATGCACAACTCATAACCAGGTAATTACCACATCACTCCAGGGCAACTTCAAAGCATTTAGACATGCATTTCTGTCCACTAACATGTATAGATTCACATAAACATTCTAAAATTAAAAGTATCTAGTTTTCAGTTAATTACCATGTTTCTGGAAAGCTTTCTCACTTCAGTTACTAATGTGTATTTACCTGTAACTGTGGCAGAGTTTTTGCTTGATAACCAATGTAAATGTCACAAAAGGAAGTGAGTTTTGTCAGAACATAAGCCATCAGTGCCCAGTGAGTGAGGCTCTTCAGGACTTGCCATGATCAACTTTGCCAATTAAACAACTTTGCACAATTTAACAGCATAAATTTCATTTACCACTTTTCTTTTGTTTCACCAGCAGCAGCCCTCTGTAGTTCATATTCTGTCCTGTCAAAACTATTTGACTCAATAGGCAAATGGATAATAAATCTCTCTCAGGATTTATTATTCAGTTCAGACATCATCTATGGTCCATGATGTGACATTGCCTGTTTCCTGTCTGCCTAGGGTTTCAGATAAGTTAGATTTGGGTAACTTTAAGTCACAATCTGAAATACACTCTTTGGAGGCCTGTGACAGTCTAGGAAGAGCAAAGTAGCCTGGAGGGAGGTGTTACCTATTTTTGTTAGCTGCCTTTGGTTACTTAAAAGACCTCTCTAAACTCTCTCACATTGCAGTTGGCAGTACAGATGGTATTCTGATTTATCTAGGAATATAACTCCCATGACAGATCCCAAGGAGGTTTCAGTATATATCTGGGGTAAAACCTAAGCTCTGCTGAAAGAATCTCCCAAGTGGAAATCCAACTCACCAAACTAGGAAGACCAAATCAGAGATTTTGAGATCCCAAAGGCCAATTTCAGAATGTGCTAAGCCAGATATTCCAATTATCTGCATTTTTGTTTGGCAAATGTTATGGGTGCTTCTACCTAAGGGTTTAGATAATTATGCTTATCTTCTATAAGGCATTTACTTATGCCAGTTTACATTGTAGAGAGTACTTTAGGTAACCTGTACCACTGGGTACTTGTAGCAGGGATGAACAGCTTACAAAGCCTGGAGCGCCTGACTTCACATACATCTCCTGTATTAAAGACAGAGCTTGTCAATAGGAATGGGATGGGGGGACAGAACCTGCTGCCATTTAAAGATGAGTGATGTTGACAATAATTTTTTTGTTAGACTCCTGCTCCCATGCAAGGTAGCAATTCCCATTTGCCAATTCCCAGTGAGTGTGCAGACCAAGACCTGTAGCATAAATCGGGACATCTGCCTGAAGTGGTAGTCTGCCTGAAGTTTCTGTTCTCCCTCCTGAGCTGGGTCATTTGTTCCTCCACCTTTTTTGTGCTGACACTTGCTTCTCACAGCTGCATCCTAAAGCAGGTTAGGGAACTGCTCCAAAAAATAAACCAGAAGAGATACAAGATTAGTTTGCAGGAGGATCAATCCTTCATCTGGCTCATTTAACAGTCATATAAACTAAGTGCCAGCACAAAAGCCAAGGGGAAATGAATGCCACTAGCAAGAGGATGGAGTTCTTGTTTCAGTGGCAACCTGAACTCAGGCAGAATATATGTGGCCTTGCACCTAGTTGGAACCAGGAGCTGTATGAACCTGGGCTTCCCCAAGTCAACTCCTTAGGACACTAAAGGTCCCCATGTTCTGACTATGAAGTAGTGTTGCTATGTTCCCTGGTATCTGTGTTAAGCCCTGCAACACAGAAGTAAAAGTACTTTCTGATGCAAAGGTATGAGACTGTTTTACAGCCAGAGAGAAATTAGAAGTTACAGCCAGGGGATAAAAGACTAGACACTCCAGGAAGTATCATGTAGAATGGCTGTTCAGGGTGGTCAGAATAGTAAATGAGATAATAGCAACAGTCAAGCAATACATCAAGGCTGTAAATAACTGTGAAATCAAGTATTAACAGTAATCATACAACACGCAGAGGCGGTGCTCAGAGATTCCAGTACACTTGAAATGCAAATTACAGTAGAGCTAAGGGTAGTTGTGACAACAGACTTGAGCCAAAAATTAGATCTCTAATTTTCAGACACTATGAAAAAATGTATTTGAACTTTGCCAAAACAGGCTGAAATGTACCATATACATATAATTACTTGTACAGTCTTCTGCTTGCATGTATCTCATTCCACTTACCCTATTTATAACAGTGTTTGCAGTCAATTATTTACAAAGATAAAATGGACAGGCTTAGGGTTTTCATAAAGTCCATTATAGCCATAAAGCATACAGAGAGAATCANAAAAAAAAGAGGTGGAATGGCACAATCCACAGCTAGGTTTACGTTGTGCCCTGAATTCCTAAGCAGAACATCTCAGCGTAACTACTGAGCATTTCAGCCCCCAAAGACCCATGCCTCTCCAGGGATCAGAGCATTTGCAAGTGCATAGGGATTCCATGTGACATGAACGTGTGACAGACTCTGCCTAAGAACCCACCAGCTGGCTGGAAGAGACCAGCAACACGTGCTACCAGGCAGCTTTAAGAGTTATTGCACAGACAGAAAATAAACTTCCCATGTCCATGCTCATTTACCTTTAAAATAGCCCCCAAAACATAACTACTTTTGTAATAAAGTAAATTTGACCCATAATGTTGGCTTGAAGCACTTCGTTTGCATATCCTCAAAAGAATATGTCCTTGAGTATAATCCTAGGGAGATGTAGGCACCAGAGAATACAGGTATCTTTTCCATCTTTTCTTCATTTTTGATTATTAAGTTGCAATGGCAGCTTGAAAGGCACAGTTTCCTTTGTGAAATCCATCTGTACAAAGCCTTGCCTTCCCAGGATCCAAAACTGCAGTTTGGGACAGCAACACAAGGACATTGAGAAAATCCTTCTTAATACACTAATTTTCTCCACGAAGAGCAGAAAGCTGTGCTACACTTTGAAACCACATGCTTCCATGCTAACAGGAGAGATGCCTGTAGGATAACCAGCAATAGGAGGAATGTAACTCTCAATCCCTTATGTAGCATAAAAATGGCCATAATGGGTTAAATCCAAGAGCCTTCTCTCTCAGCATCCTGTCTTCAACACTGCATATAAATAGATGCCAAAGGTCTTCCTTTGAATCAGACAAGCACAGGTGATCCTCCTAACAAAAGACTGTGAGGTGACTATAAGGAAAAGGAATAGGTTTGTATATTATTAAGAGAGACTCCAAGTGGGAAAAATGAAACATCACAGAATATTGCAGTCATATTTCTTCAGGAACTGAAGCGTGGCAGAGGGTACATAGGACAGGGAGGGGGATAACATGCTGTTCTCTGAAACTCACTAAAACTTCCCTGTTCCCAGCTCCTCTCTGTTTTCCGTGGATACCATTACAGGGATTTCAAAGCCTCTTTGCAATTCTTTCATAAAGGTCAAATTCCACACTCTGTTCAACATGAGCAGTGGTAACTGCACTGCCTTTGAACATCACTTCTCTGGTGCAAGGAATCTCTTGTTACCAAAATGGGAGCTGCTTCATACAGTCAGACCCTGGAGTCTGCTGAGTGCAGCTACCCAGATGACAAAGAAGCAAAGCCAACAAAACCCAACAACAGCAGCTAATCAAGAGAAATTATGTTTAATAATCACTTTGGTTTTTTTTTTCTCTCTGTCCAGGGATCCCTTGGAATCTATCTTGGGAGCTTTGCAAAGAAAGAAAAGTTATAAATAAACTCCTAATGACAAGATCACATATTTCCACTGCATCTGGAAAGTTCAGAAAGCAACTTTGAAGATACCATCTCTAGGTGAGTCTGATAAACATAGTTAAAAGCTATCATGCCCTACATGTCATCAAATACACAACTGACAAGTTTAAAGAGAGATACTCCACTAATAAAATGTACAGGATGCTAAGTTATATTTCTGAGGCACAGAAGTTCTTCATAAAGCCTTGAGCCAACAACTGAGAGTCTTATAGTCTGAGTTCTATATGTTTCCTTTATTAGACAGAAATATTATACCTCTGGACAGGGTACAGACACCATAAGCATAATTATTTGAAAAATTAATTACCAAAATTTTCTGTGGATTTTAGTTAGGTAACTGTAGCCTTCCTAGGATGAAAACAAAAACCTGTAATCTAGCCAAATGTCTAAGTCCCCAGATTTATGAAGTGATTCAATGCAATACAAAAGTGGCAGGCTGCTTTCCTAAATACACCTGCAAGAGATGATTTTTTTCATAGAAAAGTGGCCCTCTTAAGCCTTGATGATATCAGAGTTCTTTGAAAGCAAGTTGAAGCACAGTATTTTTTTAGCCTGCCTTTACACTTGCTTCATTCTTAGGATTCAGCAAATAAGTCAACAGGCATTTTCATTATTTAGTGAGGAGAATCAGAAAGCATGAGGCAAACAATACATGAGGACAGGTTTATAACTTCTACCGCTCCATCAGGTCTTACAAATTTCAGTTGTTTAAAATTTTCTTCTTCATTCCTGTCACTACTTTAGCTAGTGAACGCCTAGCAGCAGCTTTTAATTCTAAACACCAGGCATTCACACCTCAATAAATGTGCAGCAAATTATACTACATCAGCACAGAGTTTCCCTTTATTTACAGGGAAAACTGCTTTTCAAACTGTCTTAGGACTCATATTCTTGGATTCCCAGATATTTTGGATAAAGACACACCAAAATATTCTGTTCATTGTTAATCTAATTTATTAATATTTTTCTATCATTTTTGGAAAAAGAAAAATAAATTATATTGCATTCCTTTGAAACCAATATCCATTTGAAGGAAAAAGCCCGACCCAAATGAAACAATATCAAATGACACTCGCCATTCGTTCATTTGGACTCTTGGTGTGATTATTAGCGCTCATGGTTGCGAACCCTGGACTCCTCTCACTCTTAAGTTCCTCCAGGCTGTATTTTGCTCTTAAGAGACAAAATTTTTTTTGACTCATTATCTAATATGAAAATAGGAATTTTCTTTTGATTTGTAAGAGTTTCAAATTTGACATTATTAGGTGTGAGAGTGAAATCCACAGAATTGATGTAACATTTCAGCTTATTACCCAAAGGGTTAAAATAAACTTGAGAGAACAATAAAATTTCATTCACAGACCTTCTTTTCACTTCAAAATAAATCAAGTAAAGGGAACTCAAGCAAAGGAATCTCAAGTAAAGGGTTTTTCCGTATAAACCCAGTCATGTAATTCATTGAGGTCGTCTGACTCCTCTGCTTCAAGACTACAGTCAGAATTTACCCAAATTGGCATTGAACAATAAGCTTGCACTACACATTTTTGCTATATGAATTTTCTCCACTGTTGTAATCTATATGCAAACAAAGTGTAGGAGAATATTTTCTCATTTACCATTGCTACTGGGGTACAGCCAAAATGAGCCTAAAATGAGATGTACCAGTCAAAGGAATTTTTATTAGCTCCTCTCATTCTTGCCACCCTGTTATCAGAACACTTTGATAATGTGGAGGGATTTCAGAAAAAAGGAAAACAAGAAAGGATAAAAGAAAATTAAAAAAAAACCAAGGTTTTGATTCGGCCAATATAGTCTGGAGAAGAACTGTGAAGAGAGATGAATATTTTAAGCATTTGCACAACAGCCTACAGGTATTTTTCAGGCAATACCTCCACAGAAAAATGCAGAGTTTTTCCATAAAGAGTCCTAAGTAGAAGTGAGATAGAAATAAGAATTTCTATTTGTGTAAGAAGGAGTTATTTTTCACAATGAAACACTACTTCAAGATAATGGCTAACATGTACAAAACTTGCTTACACCAAACACGAGCAGGGACTAATCCTTCACTGGCTCAGAAAGCAACATGGAACACTTTTACCTTTAGTTCTTGTGGGCATTCATACGAAAATAAGGAAGTCAAAGAGTGACATCAGTGGTGAGAATCAATAGAGAGGAGGCACCTCAGAGCATGGCAGCAGTACAAGTTTTCATCTGCCTTGATAGGGACTGAAAGAAGATCACAATAGCAACATCACAGTGAGAATTCTGCAACATGCCCTTCCAGAGAATGGAGGTTTTTATGACAATATGAAAATACTGTGAACTGTAGAAGAGAACAGGAAGTAATTATAGATTAAGAGGACTATTCAATGACAAAAAAATGATGAAACCTTTTGATATTGAAAAATATTTAGTAATTGAGGGGAATTTTCAAGTATATAAAAGAACATAGGACAAGACAAAACTACCAGAAAGAAGAAAAGAAGACAAAGAATAGAGTGGTGCATGGATTTGCCTTGGAGTTAAGGGTGACTGTGAAAAGACTTCAAATAATTTCTTTGATCTGGGTTTTTTCTGAGATTCTTTGCTGCAATTGTGATACGGAACAACCTGGCAAAATATGAGTC
Source organism: Leptocoma aspasia (assembly GCA_013399835.1). NCBI lineage: Eukaryota > Metazoa > Chordata > Aves > Passeriformes > Nectariniidae > Leptocoma > Leptocoma aspasia. The sequence goes on along the minus strand of VXAX01001390.1, from coordinate 1,390,174 downwards.
AGCATTGTAACCATAGGTAAAATCTGGACCTTTTCTTTATGCTGAACAGTAGATGTATGTCAGCATGCTCAACTCATACAAAGTTCAAACCAATTTAGTAAAAAAGGATAGAATCATAGCATCAGAGAATCATTTAGGTTGTAAAAGATCTTTAAGATCACTAGGTCCAACTGTTAACCCATCACTGCCCAGTCCACCACTAAACCATGTCCCTCAGTGCCACATCTCCACGTCTTGTAAATACCTCCAGGAATAGTGACTCAACCACTTCCCTGGGCAGCATCCAACCTTCTGCCTCTGCCCCTGTGAAATCTCTGGCACCAGAAGTTCCATCAGCGGAATTAATCACGGCCACCTTAATGAGCACCTTTTAATGGATTTCTGCAAACCCTCTCTTTTCCAAATATTTTTAAAAGCACAGTTGTTTGAACAACTGCACAACGAACTTTTCTCCTTGAAATCTATTTTAATCAGTTCTGTACATAATACTAAAAAAAAGAGGATGCTCATTTTGCTTTTTCCTTCCTCTCCTCCCACGTGTTCTACTTGGAGGTACACTGTGTAAAGATCCCTGCTGTGGGTGTGTGACTGTCCATGGTAACACTGGCAGGGTTCTTGTACAACCGTGTAGTTAATTTTTTTATAGCATATGAGATTGACTATTAACCTTACCTTTGGACTGGAGAGAGACACATCTAGCCCAGCAGATGCAGAGGATGCAGTCAGGCTAATTACAGAGATAACTCTGTAAACCTTAGCTGTGCTAAGTAATAACTAAAATGTAAGCAAGGAGCAAGGACTGTCCAGAGAAATCCCTCAGCTCTTTCAACAGTGGCAAAGACAGGGTAAATCTTGCCCCACAGAGGGAACAGCAAAACAGAAGGGCTAAATGAAGACCTTCACGGACACCTCCCCACTCTGGATTTCTGAGAAAGAAGAGTCTTTATGGGATGCTCAGCACCCTGTAATGGTTGATACGAAAGGCAGTTTTATCTCAGTTTGACTTTACACATCTAAATTGCTTTCCCAAATGTAAGCACCTACAAGTTTGGAACCTTCTTGCATAGACTAGCATTTAGTTACCTATTTAATGAAAAAAATGTGTTATTTCTGCATACATAAAATTTGTGTCTCCTCACTTTTGCCAAATCTTCACTCATTCTACTTTAGAAAGAGGCACAATATTAATTTCTTAATATTTATTAAGAAATTGGTTGTTTTCTTCCTCTTGTTGCTTATTTTTTCTCTATCACAGCGTCAGAATAAGAGATGATGCTGCATTATATGCTATCAGCTCTACTGGATCTAGTTTATTGCACAGACAGGATCATATTACCATTGATTCTTGTTTTGTGGTGAGGGGATCCTTTTATCTGGAGAATTTATAAGGGGACGGGAAAGGCTGATGAAACTTTAACAGAGATCACAGGTTTTATTTAGCTGTTCACAATGACTTGATCTCTTTTTCTGGTATTTCTAAATTAATTTAGAACCCAAGAGAGATCATAAATAGTTCAAATTACTTCTTTCAATGCTTGCTAGCTTTCATACTGTTCAATTTTGTTTGACATCGTGTCATCCACTGCTGTAGATCTCAGGGTTCCCTTTTGAAGTTCCCCACATAGCATATTTTGGATTTCAGTAACCCAGCTAATTGTGACATTTGCAGGTGCTGTCATCTCATTACCTAACTTTCTTTCCATTATTTTTATGTATTAAATAACAAACATCATAACATGAAGCAGTGGAGCAGCCCACTTAATCTTTCAGTCACAGAGGAGGACGACTATATATTTTTCTCTAGACTTTGTCATCCAACCATTTCCATTCCATGGTGGGGACTTTCCTCTCTCCCAGAGACTACTTAACTTCCTTAACATCTGCTCCTGTGGTGAAAATTTTTGGAGTCCAAATATTATGTTTGATTAATTTTCCCCTTTTTTTCCTAATAATTGGTTTAAAAAAGAAAAGGCAAAAATAAAAAGCTAATAGAATAGTGAGGAATTAATATATTTTCCAAAAAAAGACCTGGTAACTATGATATTAGCATTTCAGCGTCTTACTTTAAATAGAGCCTCCTCTAATTCCCAGTCTCCATTTCTTCCTATTATGCTGAAATATATTTAACTAGATAAATCTGTAATCGTTTTCTGAAAACTTGTCACAGTACTATTCAATTCTTCAGTACCGAAGGGTCTTTACTCTTCGATTTGTCAATAGAGAAACTAAAACGTGGCCGCGTATAAATAAGAAATGTTTATAAACTTTTTGGAATAATGTGATAAAGTACATTTCTTTAATGCAAGAAGGGAGAAGTATTGTCACTTTCACAGACCAGAGAGATTGAGACCTTTTAATTACATTAGCATCCAAATATAACAAGCAAAGTCACTCAAATCAGAATAAAACTCTACAATCCTAGGCATTTTTTGATCCTAACCTTTCTGAACTACTTTTATGATCTTGAACTGAGAATTTTACAGCTAAACCCTTTCACACTCAAGTGTCAAACATTACCCCCACAGCTGTGGGACTCTTAAAATTCATATCTGAATATTGCAATTTGAGATTACATAGGGTTTTTTACCACATCCTTTAAAGAGTTAAGAGAACAATGCTCACATAAATTCCTTAAACTTCTTATTTCTAAGGTGCAGAACATACCATTCACACCTTGTGGCAAGTGGAAGTAAAGTGGATTTAATCCAACTTTGAGCCTCCTTTATCCTGGGCTGCTCTGCATCTCCTCACATAATTCAGTTGTCTCTTTGAGACTGCCTAGGTCTGAGCAGGAAATGCTCAGCTGCCCATGAGCTCCAGCAGTGATGGCTGGGATTTGTCCAGTGGTGCCTGGCACACTCAGAGCTCCTGCAACCTCAGGGTTTGCTCGGAAAACAGCCCGATGGCATTTTTCTTGTTTCCCTCCACAGCAGAGTTCTTCCCGGGACGGACCTGGAGCTCCTAGGGCCATGTCTGACAGGTCTATTTGTCCTTTTCATAGAAAAAGGGCCAGGGCACAGAGGATACAGAACAGGTGAAGTTAAATGCTGTTGGCAAGGGCATTTCTTCAGCTTCCTTAATGGATAGTCAATGCTGCAGATTATTTAAAAAGAAAAGTTTGAACTTCCCATCACTGTTCACCCTCCTTGTTCATACACTGTATTCCTCTCCTCTGACAATGAAGATCAACAAAGGCAATTTTAATTTTATTTGTACAGCTACTTTTACTTTCAGGATCCACTGAACTTCAGCACTTGAATTTCAATTGGTGTTGTTTATTTTAAACACCTTCATTACTTCAGTCTTTATATGTGCATATATTATGCAGCTTTTAATATTTATGACAACAAAATAGTCTTATTAAGTGTGTGTTATTATTAAATACAAGAGATGCATTAATTTCAAGAAGAACTGTGGGACAAGCTGTGTAATTATCACATTATAAAACACAATGTGAAAACATCACACTGATAGAGAAAACACATTCCAACATGATACAGAGACTTCAAACTGTGAGATGGTGCTATTTAAGTCAGAACACAGGCACTAGGCCTTTAATGTACTGCCCAGAAAGGACTTCCATAAATATGTGTTTTGGACTAGTCATCATTTTGGCAAACCAGAGGGCTCATCCCCTGATCCCGATGCTGACAATGACATCTAGCACGAACTTGGACAAACGATTAAATTGTGCCGAGCTCCTGCTTTTCACCGTGGGTATCATGTCACAGAAGGATGTCACACTCCTAGGTACATCCTGTTTGTTAGAAGGTGTCTGTGGAACATTATTAAATAGAGGCATATGAATGAGAAAGACTCAAGGACCTTTGCTTTCAAAGCAATTCTGAAGGCTTTCACAAGTACAAATGCCCATGAAGACTTCAGTGAGTTTATCATGGGAGAGGAGGGACTTCCATAATATTGTGTATCTCTACACAATTTCTAGCCTGTATTTCTAGCCTGTTTTTCTAACTATTCCCTAACACTTGATGAATGTAATTGCAATGTCTTATTCATGGATGTGTATCATTTAAAGGTGCATCATATTTATTCTATTGTATATTATGAATACATTGAATTTCTCAAAATGCTGTGGCTTGTAGCCCTGACAGTAAATAGGTTTACTTTTTTCCATATACTGATGATATTAATTTTTTTAAGTGGATGCCATTGAACTGCTGTATATAAAGCTGGCTTACCTTTAGATAATAGATTTTATCCCACAAAATATATATATTAGCAAAAAGGCAACAGTTCAGACAACTAGTTGGCAAACATTATCTGGTGAACAATTATGAAGATGATTTATATTATGCTTTCCATCTAATATTTATTCCCTTTTCCTTCATGTTCTTCTGTTGAATTACTTTGAACAGGTTTTGTGCAGTTTCAAATGAACACCAATATTTACACTTCTTTGACTGCGTTATTCAGAAGATGCTAAGACACATAAGGACTTTTAGGACTACTGAGTCAAATATCATGGGATGATTTTCTTTGTCTAATAGATGATAATTAATGATTCATTTCTCTTTTCCTCTTGACTACTCCTACTGCTAGCAACAAGGCCCATTTCTCTTGCCGGCTTGTTGTGGTTTTTTTGTAAATACTTTTTTTTCCATTTACTTTTTATTTAAAGTTAGATTGAACAATTATTTTGTCCCTTAAAGAACTTGACATTGTTAAGATTTCATTTTCATACTTTAATTTTTTCCTTAATAATGCTAAATAACTAAATATTTAGTCTTCACTGAACAATTTCCATAAAGCACAGAACAATTGTCTGTCTGCATGTAGTCGTTTCTTGATATTTGGGGGAGCTCCTACCTCCAGGTTTATAGAAAAGCTCTTAGAGCTAAAGAATGGACAAGAATTCACCATGTTCCCTCAATCATTTATCATTTACCTTGCTCTTATTTAAGAATAAATGAAGTAAGTTTACACAAACAAAGTAATGAACTGGTGAAACTATATTCATGAAAATTTCATCCTGGAACAACGTTATTTATTAAATAGCTTTAAATTCATAAGAAACATGAAGATTCTAAAATTTAGTATAAATTACATGAATTTGCATCCTTGTAACCTCTTGGTTAGATCACTTAACACCATTTTTTAAAAAAACTTTTTTTAGAATTTTAACAATCTTCAAGATCAAGGCTGTGGAAGATTGAAACCCCAAACCAAAAAAAAAAAAAACCCAAAAAAAACAAACAAAAAAAAAAAAACAAAAAAAAACCCCAAAAAAAAAACCAAAAAAAACCCAAAAAAAAACCCCAACAAAGACAAAACAAAACAAGAAAAAACCCCAAACAATAAAAAAAACCCAAACAAAACCCCCCACATCTATGTTAGGAAATGCTCTTAGTCCCTTACATTCCACAGAGTTAGAATTTAACGTGCATGCTTTCATTCTCACTCCTAAGTATTTGTCAAACATATTTATACACATTTGCTTCAATCCATAAATTTAAAGTTTAAAGCAGCTTTAAAGCTTTTGAAGTCATCAGTAGCTCTGAAGACATAGAGAAATTTTAGAACAAGTATTTTCAAATGTTATTGAGCTTAACAAAGACAGTTACATTTTCGGTATTTCCAATACCATGCTACAGACCTAATGATAAAAGTGATTGGAACTGAATTTATTTGAATATTTTAACATCAGCAAGGATTTTAATTATTTCTCCTTATAGTGAGGTTTTCTGGTTTTTAAGGTATTTTAAGGTATTTCTAAGGATCTGCTTACATTCAAAAAGAAAAACTGTGAGCAAAAAATTACATAAATGAAAGCAATGTACTTAATACATTTTGAGAATTTGACTTTCTCAGTATTTCCTAATTTAATATATGTTAATTGAGCTATAGACTTACATTAGTAAATACTTTCCTTTATGCAGGGTTCCTGTTTTCATGATCAATAGTTATGAAATAAATCTTCACTCAAGACTTCATTCAGGGAGAAATTTACTATCAGGTCTTAAAAATGTAGCATCACATATGGGAAGCTGCGTTGGAGATACAGTATATAAAATGCACGACAGAAAGCAACAGTAAATTGAGGCCTGGCTGGTATATTGTAGTTCTATCAAATGGAAAGAAGAGAAACAACTGATGATGATCAGACAAGTCAGTACAATTCTCTAATGCAACATTAAAAACATTGTAAAATTACTGTAATTCTCTCCAATGAGAAATTGCTATCTGGTAAATTTGGATTGTCTTGTGGAAGACAATATAGTTTTGGGGTTTTTTTCTCTCACAAAAGTGCCTGTGAATATGATTCACTTCACTTTGTGTTATGCTACTTTTTGTTTAAAACAAAAGCTTTGAGGATACCTTACATGAAGATTAAGGCAAAGAACAAATCACCATTTCATAACCATAACAAAAGCCTGTTTTCCTGCTTAGCCATTTCACTTAACAAGCAAATAATCTTGTAATGCAAAACTGAAATTTGAAAATACCTAATAATATTATTTATCTCATACCAAAATGATTCACATTTCCTCCTTTTATTGGATAGAGAAATCACTGTTCATGTATAGAATAGAGAGGCAAAAATTCTCCTCAAAACAAGCTTGAATGTAAATCTTCAAGCTCTTTTTGGATGCTGAATAAGCTGATCTCCTTCATAGAAATAGCTCAGGTTAAGATTGTGGTATCTGCCAATGTAGATCCTGCTTTAACAGATTCCATATTCTGCAGATGTTTTCACAGAATTGAAAAATTGGAAGCAGCTAAATTTACTTCAAGGAGATGGAAATTTATGACTTGACCAGTTTAGTGACATTTAGGGAATTAATGAGATATTCCATTAATTTGTGTCATGTGGAACTGCTATTACACTCTGAAAAGGACTAATAGACCACCATTCTGTGTCTGGAAGTGATCAGCAGTCAATAAACTTCATTCTCTCATAATTTTAAAGGGAAAGAAGTTCTGGAACCTCAACAACTCTTCAGTGCATGGTTTGAATCAGAAATATTGCTACTTCTAGCGCCACTGCACATACTGTTCTTATTCACAGAAATGTTTAACATTCTTGATTCCAACTAGGAATTTCCCTAAATTAAGTTTTGTGGTAACAGGCTGCAAATTAATTACAGTTCATATAAAAGCTGGGGTTATCTTATTCTTTTTGATTCAGGCTTTTGGGAGTTTTATATTTTTCATTTACGCAAATAAACCGAGCAGATGCCAAGGGAAGGACACATACACAAGTTAATTCTCCCTTATGATGACACTGTGCAGTTATAATATGCCCATAATATAATCACATTTAGTGTTTGTTGTCTTAGACTAAACTGAACTAACCAGCATCATTACTATATTGCCTGCATTAGTCAGAATTATGGCTATCTGTGTGCCTTCACTCTGGATTTTCAGTTTATCTTTAGATTTATATTTTTGGCTTCCTGATTCTCAGTAGTGAGGGATAATTTTGAGATAGTTTCAATATGTCTGAAATGTGTACTACCCTCAGATACTACTTTTAATAGTTACTGCCCTCTTGAATTGACCAGGAAATACAAAAACTTATTATCAGGAAGGAATAGTCTGTTTATTTACAAATATTAAGCTTTGCCTGTAAATCTTTCCTTCTTTTAATATTTCAGTTACCAAGATGCACCAATGTGGATGAAGTACAACAACATGAAGCTACAACATTCTCATGTCCTTTCCCCATATCGTTCAAGTTCCTTTTTTTTCTTCCACCTTCCTGAACTCCTGTGCCTACATTCCCAGAGCCCCTCTAGGTGCAAATGAGCAGTGACTGCAGTTCCATTCCTTGTAGCCTCTCTCTTATTTCATGTGCAGCTTCAATATCCTTCCTTCTCTTACATCCTCTTACACTTCTTATCACATAATAATTCATCCTCCCTATTCCTTCTTTCCTTCCATACAAATACACTCTGTGTCTCTTGCTGCTTTTTTCATTCATTAGTTCAAGTGCAAAGGTTTGGTTTCAGAAAAGGTAACAAAAATTATCATTAATTAACCTCTTCCTAGCTCATCTCTGTTTGGAGCATTCATTTCTAATATTTATTAATATTAATTCATAAATATTATAAATAAAGCTTGTCTTTATAAAATTAATGACAGATTTCAAAATCATATAATCTGTTTTTTATGCTTTGCAGTCTTTACTCTGAAAAATATCTGCAGCATGAAAATAAGTAGGAGACTGTTGCAGCTGCTTTGACAGAATTTGTTCTGTATTTGGTAAAGTCCTTACTAATGAATAAATAATAGATTTCCAGAAGTTATAAGTTACTTATTTTCAGTGAAAGTTTTGCAATTATAATCTCCAAGATGTCCCCTTTAAAAGCCCATTATGCAAAATTCTAAAAATGAAATCTTTAATTTACTTTTGAATAGATATTGAGTGTGAGAATTTAGGGGAAAAAATCCACAAGAAAAGTGGGTTTTAAATAATGGATTTGCCAATCTGCTATTTAAAAGTAAAGTTTAACTAAGAATTTTCTTTCCTAAAATATTTTCACACTGCACCTGAATGACTTGTTATTGAAGAATTTGAGTTCAAGTTCCATCAAAAAATTCCTTACCAAGCTGGTTTTGCAGACTTTCATTAAATCTCCGATGAAGCTTCTGAGTGCAAGTCCAAGTAAATTAAAGGCTCAATCAATAAAAATTGAAATCAGCCTTGCAAATCATGTTGCCTGCTAAGAACTGTCATTAAATTAGAGTCAAATCAAATTACACAATAACAAACAACAGCCACTCCTCACATATGAGGAGGATCCTTATCACAAACCTCCTCTTGCCTGGAGATGAGCACAGCCTGACACTCGCTCCGAACTCCCAGGGTTTCCCCTTGGAGAGGATTCCCACATCTTTGGCTCCTGGCTTAGGGAGCTGTGTGGGCCCAGCTCCGTGGCCTTGAATCACAGCCCTTATCCGCTTTGGTATTTCCAGCAGCTCACACAGCTAATAAATAGTACATTCATTAGGCAGACTGTGTGTTTACTTCCACAGACAAACACTTGGACTTTTTTAGTCAAAAAACCCTGAACTGACTCAATGCTATGCTCAATTCCTTCCTTTTGGGCATGACACCACACGTCCCTGTCCTTGGTGGGGTGGTGACTGCAGCCCCTTACAGCAAGAGCCACCCCTGCCCCAACAGTGTGTGAGGGCTCCCTGGTGCCCCTGGCAGGACGGTGCCTGCTGCTGCAAAGGATGGAGGCAGGAATGCCTGGCAGCATTCCCTGACAGCATTGCCCTAAAAACAGGAGGCTGGGATAGCACTCTCCCACGGCAGACAACTCCTCCCACAGTGCTGGGCAAGGGGAGGAAGGAGTCCTGTGTCCCCTTGGAGCACCTGCATGGCTGGCAGTGGCATCAAAAGGAGTATCAGGTGTGCAATCTGTGCCTTTTTTTCTCTGGCTGCATTGTTTATATTGCCTTTCTTTACAACAGCCAGGGAGAGAAATTAAGGCACTATTATTTCATAACAGCGGCACTCCATGTTTAAGTGTCTAACATACAGAAGCTCAACCTATGGGCAGCTCCAACTACTTTATATATTTAACACCCTGTCCTTGGGTCAAAAAGCTGTAAAAATGCCTTTGCACCTGAGGTTTCTCCTTTAAAACTTGCCCAGATGTTGTAAATCAACAGCATGCTGGCTCCTAAATGCCCAAGATATTTTGGGAAAAAAAGCAGGATTGCTTCAAAATGTTACACTAAATATGAGTTAGGTTCTTAGACTCATCACTAAAATTTACATTTTGGCCATTCTGTTACAGCTGTAATTCAAAACCAAAATAATGATAAAAATACCTCTAAATTATTTCTGTATCAGAAGATAGACATTTAAGAAGAGCAATAGACTTTGCAATATTTAATAATAATCAGTGGCAAAAATGCCTTTATTGCCACAGGAACCACGTACTTCACAAGGTACATCCTGAGTAAATGCTGTCTAAAGACAAAAATACTTTCTCAAGCAAAAACCTCCCTAGGGCGGTAGCCAAACTGCCAGCTGTGGTACCTCAGAAGGACTCAAGCCTGCAGTCTCATCTCCAAGTGTGTGTGGGCTGTAAACAGCAGAGGCTGGGAATTTTCAGACACTGCCTTCCTAGCCAGGCAGTGACAAGATACAAGTGCAATACATGATTTAGGTGGTCTGAGCTTAGTTCTTTACAATATACAACATGGAAATATATATATTTGGGCAGTAGAGCTGAAGAAATTAGGAGTGAATATGGTAAAATACATACTGTTGGAAAAGTCTAGCCTAAGGATCAAAAGTTAACTTTTGGACAAAAGAACATTACTTAGCAGAGAGCTGAACAGCTACATTGCTCCACTGCTCCCTGTGCCCCAGCTCAGAAAGATGTCCTCCCACAGGGATGTCAGCCTCAGCAGCATCTCTCAAACAACTTAGCTTAACATACTATCAATCCTGCTTTATTGAAAATTTTCTCCTAAGAAAATTATCTGCCTAATAAAAGGCTCAGCTGACACAGGCAAATCTGAGGGTTCAAGGAACTTATTGAATAAACCCTCTTGAATTGTGCTAACTAAGTGCACTTAGGCTTTTTGAAAAGGTCAAGATGGGAATACTCTCTGAAAGTGCAAGATTTGCTGGACAAACTGTGATATAGAATGAAAGCCAATGATTCTCAGCCCAGGACACTTGAATACCAGAGGCAATTTCAAGCCATGTCTACCATGGAATTTACTTCCTGGTCCAGACAGGACATCTTTCTTGTGTAACTTTCCAGGAAAACAGCCATTTACATGGATTTAGCATGCTCCAAATGCCAAGTCTAAAGTGAAGCTCTTTCAAGAAACAGTGAAGTTATCACGGTCAAGTTCCTATCTGATGGTTTCTTCCTAACATGGGAAATGAACAAATTTGTCTCAGCAAACTAATTGCAATGGCTGAGATGGAGAATTTTGGGATTGTGTTCTTTTGTTCATTTCAGTGTAGTGCCAAGCAAAAATCCCTGACAGCAAATGTACATAAAGATATGTGTGACTGACAGTCATCTTTTCTCAGACATGCAAATCTGCTTTGATATTGCAGTAACCACAAGGCTGGGTTTTTGTCAGGGAAAAGTGAGCCTTAGACTATTTTTATGGTCCAGGGGCTTTGAAAAATGAGAGTCACACAGAGTTTGAGCAATTCAACCCCAGGGTCTCAAGGCAGACCTACAAAGGTGATAGAAATAAACAGCTTTATTCTCCTTCCCAAGCTGAAGAGTCATGACAGAAAGGACGCATGGAGAATATGTTTTGAGTAAACTTTGGTTTCTGACGGCAATCTCATATTTCTCTCCAGCCATCAGGGCATTCCCAATCCATCCCTGTTGCCAGTATATCTGCAAAGGATTCTACACCCATTGCCAGGATTGTCATGACGTCAGGAAATGAAGAAGCAAAAAAGGACCAGTGGAAAAAGTGTGTGGAGATCAAAAGTAAAAGGAAGGGAGTTGCGTTTCCCAAATAAACTGCACATTAACCCAGATAAATCACTCTCAGCCATGGACGTAAAGTTTAGTTGAGGTGACTCATAACATTCAGGTAAAGACAAGACAAGCATAATATATGTATGTTAATCAGATGCAAGAAAATAAAAGTGCACACCACTCCCTTTTCCCCTGACCATGAAAGCAAAGCAGTACACAAGGCTGTTGTGACTCTTAGAAAAAGGATTAGTCTGCTGTTCCATATTTGTGTCTTTCCAATGAGGCTCTTGGTGCAATCATTGGTGCATATCCATGCCAGTCTTACTCCAGCCAAACAACTACCTTATCCAGAAAACCTCCAAGTACAGGTGCTTATGAGGGAGATCTTTCCATTCAAAAGAAAGTGCAACAAAGCCAATACAGAGCAAAGGGATCCATGCCTGTTTTGCTGTAAGATCAAATACCATGCCAATCATATTTGTAAAAGAAGGGATAAGGAGACAGGAATTCCTGAACATGAAGATGTCATTCTTTAAACAAAAAAAGAGGCCTGATCTTTGAATTGTTACTCAGATTTTGCAAGCATTCTTGAGAAGACCTCATCAGTGTGAGGCTTACTCTTACTGTTTCTAGAAGTGGCATGAAAGAAGAGGTGAAAGAAAGAAACCTCAAAAAAAATAACCTGAAATTTTCATATACATGATATATTTTACAATGAATTACAACTGAAATATCCAGAAGCCTTATGCAAAATTAAACTCTACCAAAAAGATCACTCTGATGTAAATATTTTTACTATGTGAAGGCCAAAGCTGAAACAATTTTTTTCTTCTGTACTGTGTAATAAAAAAGCATTAGCTTTTCAAACTTGTATTTAACTGTGCTATAAAAGCAATACCCACATTTAAACAGGACCTGCCATATGTACTTAATGCTTGGTTTATTAAAAATATCAGAAGCTGCTCTCAATAGATAAATGAATGTCATATGAAACCACATCCAAAAGATCAGAAAAATTTTAAGTGCACTTCTATTCCAACTTTATCAGTTAAGCAACCTATCCCAGGTCTCTTCCCGAAGAGTTTCAATAAACAATTTTTGGAGATTATTAAATGCTGTTTGTCATGTTTACAGGACAGATTTTCATAGAAAACTTTTTCTGTGATTGCTTTTAAGTATTTTAACACATTCTTTACCTAAAAATCTCTAAAGAACTTCAACTGTTTTGAAGACCAGGAAGTTAAACAAAGGATGAGACCAAGTGAAACTCAGCATTTTCTTTTGCTGAGTAAAAACCAGAAATTTGCTCATATATTTTTGACTACTCTGTGCTATTTCAACAGCACAAAACTAGTAATGATTTACTTTACCTCTTCTGGTAAACTGGATTAACGGCAGCTTTGGTACAGGGAAAGGTCTCAAAATGGCTGTGCCCAAAACACCCAAGTTCTGTCAGTGCTTCCAAATCATGGTTGTTAACTCAGAAATGTCCCTCTAACTCTGTTTTCTTTGGATGTGCCTCTGGACAAAGACACTGTGGGCTGCAGAAGGAAATACAAATTCTCCCCAGCTCTCTGAAGTGACTTAGCTCTTAAACAGGCAGGACCTGGCATTGCAGTGGGTTTTTGCCATGCTGTATTTCCTTTGTTGGGAACCAGGGCTCACCATGGATCAGACTTAATCTTTACCAAGGAAACTGTGGCAAGCAAAAGGATGCTGGGTGGATCAGTGCCTCTGTAGCCTCTCTTTAGGACCAAACTTGTGAAACAATGAGGACATGAAAGAAACAACTGGCAGTTGCAGATCCATTGGATCTCCGGATCTTCCCTGAATATCTTAAAGGAGATTTTTTCCAAATGCAAGAAGCAAAGGCACAAGAATGACAAAGTTCTGTCTTGCTTACAGGAACAAACACTCTCAGATGGGCCCAGGGTTGGAACCCATCCTCGTTTAGCTATGTCACAAAGTGCATTTATTCCCTACAGAAGCATCACATCAGTGTAATGCTGTCTACGAGGCACACTTATATTCCAACTGCACTGCAAAGGTAAAATATGTCAGACTTTACTTAAAACAGACAATATGTTTTATGACTTTCAAATGAAATCACAGGCAGCTTAACTCCATCCAGCTGTTCTTAATACAAATTTTCCCCCCTTTGTTTTTCATTCTCTACCTTAATCCACTTCAAAATTACCTCACAGTCTCATTCATTTTTGCTCGTAACGTGATAACTCTTGCCAAAACAATGTATTGCACATTACAGGGTAAAAAAACTAAATTAAAGAACAGAGAAAGAAATAGAGAAAATGTATATTCATTAAAGCTGGTGATGCTGCAATGAAAATTTGCATAGCAACCTGCAACTAGGCCTGATAGAATTACAAATTTTTCATGCCTTTGAAGGACAGATGAAACATTCCCACATTTTCTGCATCAGTCATTTCTATTCAGTTCAGCTTAGTATAAACAATTCCCCTTATTTTGCAACTAATTGAAGAATTAATATAAAAGGATTGAACACCTGTTGCTCTGTTGGCAGAAACCAGCAATTACAATGTTTCTTTCCAGTGAACTTAAACTACAAAAGAAAAAAAATTAAAATAACAAAAGTAAATGTACTGGTGACCAGGGTCTTTTTGAATCCACAGAGGATATTGAAGTTTTTACTCAGATTGTGAGTGGTCCCTGTTAGGCTTCACTGGTTGATGGAGGTCTCCCCTCTATCATCCCATTTAGCCACTGCTCCCTTAAGCGTTTTCCACCAGCTTGGAGCAATTCTGATTCACTCAACCTCATCTCTCCTCTGTCCCATATACTTTAAGACAGGCTTAAAATTCAGTCTGGATCCACCTGTCATGCAGATCTTCTTTATCAATTTCCTATCACAAACATTAATCACTGCAAATAAGTGCTGTTAAAAGATAAACTAAATTCATTTTCATCTCCTCCTGTTATTCCTTATCTAGAAAAAGGTTCAGGTAAACCTTAAGCTGATAGGAGACAAACGTAGGGACCTGTGAGCAAATGATTTTTTTAATAGACAGACATGGCAAGAAAACACAACTAAAATACAATCAACCTTCAAATCTACTTAAAATAAGCATTCTTTACTGTCCTTGCTGATGCAAAACATAAACCAACTAAACATTGGAAATATCAAACATCTTGTTATGTTCACTTCCAATAAAAGTAAAGTCAGAAATTCAGGGCTTCAAAACACCCTCAAAAGAGAACTGTTTGCTGGTAACCTGGGAGCTCCAGGAACAGAGCCCTCACTCCTATGTGGAACAGACACATTTCACCCTCTTCTCATCCCATAGGACTCTGATCTGCCCCTGACTAAAACACCACTGGGGCGTTACTCTGCTCTTTTGCTTTACATAAACAAACTTAAGTCACTTTCCAGCAGAATTATCACTATTGCTGTCTTTAATGACAAATTATTCTTGAAAATAATACTCCTTTTCACTTTTTATGGAAAAGTATGTGGAAAAAGACAGTATCACTTTTCCCCAACTATTTTGGAATGAGCATCTGGTCCAGATGCTCAGACTTTGGCAATACTGTGTGTTCCATCTCACTGGGGAGGCCTCATCTTTGAGGTCAGTTCCAGAAGCAGCCCTTACTTAAAAACTCATGGTGAATATACAGGCACAGCTCTTTTCTCTCTAGATTCATAGCTGTTTCTAGGAGTGGAAACACTCACTCTTTTTGTCTCTTTTTGTTAGGATACCTGCTCATGGGATATACATATTAAGGGACTTTTCTTTGTTTTTCCAGACAGGATGAGGAAGACTGCAAACCAGAATGAAATGGGGTCACACAAATTGGGGGCAGAAGGCATGCAGGCACACAGAGAACACCAGGATTGAGGAGGGATAATTTTGTCTATGGCACCCATCCTACATGGGTGGAGGCACCCAGTGCTGGGACCTGACACTGGAGGCAGTTTCCAGTGTTTTGGAAACCATTTGCACAGGGAGTGTGACTTCTCCAAGTCCCGATGAGCTAGAAAAGTGAATCAAGGACCAAAACAGACAAGGGCATTTTGGGTCAGGTCTGACCCTGGCCTGACATTTGGCCTGACATGCTGTGTAAGGACGCAGGTGCTGAGACCCCTCAGCAGGGCTGAGCTGAGTCAGTGAGTCACAGGAAGGTGAGAACAGAGGTGGGCCTGCAGGTCATTTGGATCTGTGCTCATAACATTGAGTTTTTCAGGCACAAAGAAATAATATCATAAGTCCAGGGAAGACCAGGATCAGCTTGTGATATTGCCACTGCTATCCAAGCAGCAGCATGCAATATTTTCTGGAAAGTATTTTAAGGACAAAAGAAAATTTTCTTTTCCTTTTCAAAAAAATATAGACCTATATAATGCCAGCAACAAAAATCAAATGTATAGGATAACTTATTCCCTGAAGAAAGAAAAAAGCATTAAATACTTGGTATTTTCCTGATTTCATAAACCAAAATAACTTTTAAAGCTTTCCTGTTAATGGAATTAAAATAATCATAATTCTTTCCTTAAGTGTCTGCAGTACATAGTCACAGTCCATTAAGGCAATGTGTCAGCATTCTTCATAACAGGATTTAAATGAAATAATCAAGTCATCAGGACTATTTCAACATCAATAAAGCCTCAGAGTGATCATTATGTACAGCCATGAAACAATACCTTTTTGCATTCTTTCCCTGATCAGATTAAAGTGGTGATGAATTCCTCGATGGCTCAAGTGTGCTCCAAGGAAAGCTAGAAGGTTGTACAGTTAACTCCCAGGGTGTAACTCTAAACCATACAACCTACTACCTCAACCCGGATGCACACAGCTTCCGACGGTGACCATAAAGTCTTCTTCATTTCTTCAGCCTTTCTTTGAAATGTGACAGCAGCCACTGGCCTACATATTTCCCATGGGGGGAGGCTTTCAACTGCAGTCATTCCCCACTTTTCTGACAATAAGGCATATTCTTAGATAGATTTTTCTACTGCAGCAGCAGATAGAACTTCTGTTCTATCCTGTTTACATATGTATAAAGATATATACGTGTGTTGTGTGCGTATATATATGCATACATATTTGATAGGGATGATGCAAACCCAGAACATCTCCGGAAAGAAATGAGTATTTGGTCTTTACAACAGGAATAAAGTATAAATGCCTTCTTTCTTTTTGAGTGAAATACCATGGAATGGCATATTTAATAAAGCCAGGAAATTGTATATACTACACACTCTCATTGGAAACCCTACTATTCCCTCACACCTCTTTCTAAATTTTAATAAGATATTAAGCCAAAGATGCTTAAAGCAACCTATAAAAGAACAAATCCCTTAATCAGGTTGGAAGGCAATGGACAAGAGAAGAATTCCAAAATAAATACATGGTTTTGTACACTCATTTGGGCTTGTTGTCAAACACCACTGCAGTGGGTGCTGCATGAAGTTTTGCCAGATCACCACACTGACACAGACCCATAGAAGCGAGCTTGTGCAGTTCGTTTCAACACAAGATCGGATCTACGGGTTTATGCCAATTGGCATCGCTGGTTAGGGTTTTCCTTTTACAGGGAGTGCAGAAGACTTTAAACAAACAAACATATGATGTGTTGTGAGAATGAGTATTCAAGAGTGAAAACATTACCATCTATTGCAAGGGAGGCTCCTTCAAGCTTAATGGCATAAATGGTGGAGGCAACAAACAAGCCAAAGATTTGTGACCAGTTTCTATTTGAAAATGGAAGAAAATTCTTTTTATTTATTAATTTTTTTTTACAGTTTAACGGCAAGAGATTGTTTTGTCTTCAGCAGGAACTAATGTCCTTTTGTGTACTCTTCGCCTTACTGATGAACTCTCAACTCCCAACCTGCATCTGACTATAGCAGTCTTGACTGGAATCAATAACTGGGCATGACATAGAAGTGAGCAGTACAGGTTTTCCTTTGTGTCTGAGCTCATATCATGTACTACAACTCAAAATAAAATTCACCCCACCAAATCTGAGATGCAGCAAGGCACAGGGGAGTGCTGCTCCCATACAACACTGTGAAAACTGCGTAGCTATTTCTTCACATTACACCGCAAAAAAGTACTTCATGACAATAACTTGTTGATTAGACAACAGCCACTAATCAAAGCAAAGAAGTTAATGTACGTCTTTTATTCACTAACCCTCCCATCAATGCGATTCCCTAGTAATAAGAATGCAAGTGGAAATGCAATCTTACAAAACATCAGGGCCAACACCTACAACAAATCCATCCTTCTTGTGACTGGCAAGCAACCCACTAAAAATTACCCTACACTGAATGTAGATATGGTACTCTAAACAACAGACTGAAAACAGCTCCTTTAGGGCAAAACCCAGTAATTCAGAAGGGTGACACACAGACACAGTTCTATAACTTTCATACTCTAACCAAAATCATTGATAAACACTGCAGTTTTAAGCACAACACCTGACACATCAGAATAACTTGCAACAATATAAATGCAAAGGAGTTTGTAAAATACAGCCATGAGATGCAGGTATAATTTTAAAACCAGGCACCATATAAAGGTGTCTTTTGATTTGAGCAGGTAACTGATATCTGTATCTGAATAAAATTTTAATGCCTTCCTTCCACTAGTTCTCACCATAGTCCTAATTCTGCCATTGTTAGTTGGGCAAGGCACCTTTCAAGAGAATAAATGTTTATCAATAGCAAAGCATTTTTACCAAGGCAAAGTTTAATTCTGTTGCAGACTTCGACATGTATTTCTGGTTCAGTAATGACAGCTGAGCATTAGTGAATTACCATTTCCTTTCCTTTTCTTTTTTAATTTAGTGGATTAAATCTTGCATGTTCATACCCTCTTGCATTTTAAAATATCTTTAATTTATTTTCTAGAAAAGTCTCTTTTAAACCTGCTTTTACTTTCTATGCAACACTTCAGCATTCAGAAGGAATGATATTTTTATAACTGCTTTCTGCTGACAGTGTAGAGAATATGTAGAGACAAGCCCTCAAACTGGAATAGATATCCTGGTATCAGAAACAAGTATGCAGACTGCATATACAACTTACTGAATGATTGTACTAAGTGCTATAAAATTGCTTTTCAAATTTTCTTTCTTTTTTATTTTTGTGAATAGAAGATCTGTCTCACATTTGCAAAATAATTGGTCGCTGCATTATAGTTACATAGTAACAAGTAGATATATGTACTACATATATAATAGTAATATGAGTATATTAGTAAATATATGTCTTATATATATTATATATCTTATATATCTGCTAGGCCTAACCAAAGAACTAATTATGTTTTGATTTTTCAGTTTATTATTGAGCTTCATGTAAACATACAATATAAAGCTACATCTTTATGCAGTTACAGCTACACAAACTGCAACATTCCCAACAACAAATAATGAGAGCAAAAGTTTAATACACACCTCTGAAATTATATTTGTAGGATGTCGTAATGAATTTTTTTTTTAAAGTTAAACTGCTTCAGGTTCTTGTCGATAGCTTTATNAAAAAAAAAAAAAAAAAGAAAAAAGGTATTTAAGATCACTGTATTACCTTCGCTGAAATCTGGTATAATTAACTTCTTCATTTTCCTTTTTCATTTTAATTTTTCTTTCACTAAAAAATAAAAGCAAAATACCAAAAAAAGCAGTGAGAGAAAGATTTTGAAATATCTGCTTTATGTGAAGTGTTTTCTGAACATGAAACATACACAAAATTAGTAATTATGCTTTTAAGATATAAACCCGACACTGCTGACACCCCTCCTCAGGGCCATGGGAAGACATGCTGTGAACATGCACGCTTTGGAAAAGGCACTCTTTCTTTTATTATTTTCTAGCCTTTTTTTGAACCCTACAAATACTCAATTTCTATTAGGCGTTTCAGAAGAGAAGGAGCAAACTTAACAAAAGGGAGTACTTTTTATCAAGCAGTGAACACAATGAGGTAATTAAGTATGGAACTTCAGAAAAATACGGGCATAAACTAAGTGGCTTAAATTAAGAAACATTTGCAAAAACTTATGGGGAGGGGAAAAGTGATTTGTCTGACCAGACAGAGAAATTTGAAGTTATTTTAAGCTAATGCAAGCCTTGGTTTCTCCACAGGCTTAGGTATCAATGACAAACAAAATTATTCCAACAAGCTATTGGGGAGGGCAGTATCACCATAAATCTAAGAAACACTTTCTGTTCCAAAATGGGTATATGGAGGTGTATGTGTAATATATATAAGGTCTCCATTCAGCAATTTCCCAGAATTCATTGCAGAACAACAAAAATATAAAGTAGCAAAACTAGCATATAATCTTAGAAATTACTCTCTACTCAGTAAAGTATAAAAAGTGAAGTACATGTTAAAACAGTTCTATTTCAAAAAGGAATATTTATAAAGCCTTTTATTAGACATGCAAATATCATTAAAATTTTGAAAAAAACCCCAATAAATGTAAGAGTTTCTGATGAAAGAGACACTGTAATTTCAAAGCAATTTCTAGCCGAGAACATCAGTATTTTTAACATAAATTAAAAAGACTAGGAAAATATTAAATGAAAAAAATCTAAACTACATAAAATACCAATTTGGCCATGTTTTTCAAAATCTGTCAGTCAGAATGAATTTTGTTACACACTTTTCTAATTGCTTAGGAATATGTTATGATAGACAGACAAATTTAAGTAAAAGGCTCTACTAAAGCGTCATATGCTCAAAACTTACTTTAACTGTACATGCATTTTTCACAACCATCCTGAATGGGTATCTTAAATACTGTTTTCAGCTCTTCCTGGACAAGTGCTGCTTTTCCAAATATCTTAAAATAGTTACTGTTACTGGCTGCAAACCAGGCGTGCTTCATGAATGTCCCAATAATGTGCCTTTTATTCCAGTGCTTATCACACTGATTTCTTTGTAACAGATTTAGATACAAACTGTAAGAAACTCATATACGAATTAACTCAGTAACAACTTTAACATACAGGCTACAAGAGCGATCCTTTCCTGCAGCTTAACACGGTTTTTTTTTCACTTCTCCTCTTTAGGAACTGAAAGCATGAGTCACACTGTAAAAAAAGAATTCAATTTCCTTAGCAACCAGATCTAAATATCCACAACTTTCTTAGAGATAACCAAAGCTTAGACTGAGTAAATGTAACATTAAGGTCTTTGCATAATTCCAGTGCTTAACTAAGACAAAATGTGCCTAACCACTTATTTCTACAGACCCTCGATTTTTTGTTTACTTTCTATCTTTAGCAACATTAGATAAAACACACCCCCAAAAAGTTAGTTTTAAAAAGTGTGAAGAGAAGACTACGTTAAAATTAATACACAAGAACTCAGTTGCAGAACAACATGTTTAAAACGGCTTAAAAAAAAAGAAAAAGAGGAAAAAAAGAAACAGAAGCTATACCTGATATGAAAGGTACGTGTTCACCCAGTGCCAAATACTGCTATGTGAGCAATAGTGAAAAAACCAAGCAAACAAACAAAAAAATAATTCCATCTTTCTTTTTTCTTTTTTTTTTTTTTTACTTAAAGAAACAATCTCCTATGCTCATTTTGTTACACTGTTTTAAGAAGCTCTAACACGTCCTGATGCCTCTGTAGTGAAACATGCCAGATTTTTTTTTTTTTTGCAAGCAGGAGAGTCACTTTTTTTTTCTGTACTCTTGTATGTAGGACAAACTCAGATTTGTTTCTTCTTCTTAGGGCTCCTGTTCTTTCTCGGAAGAAGACCAGGATGCCTGTCTTCTGTCTCTCTCTCGCTCTTCTCGGAATTCCAGGCACAAAGCACTGCGCAAAAGCTGCACCAATCCTTGCCGCAACTGCCTGCCCAGGACAAGAGGTGGGGAGAGACCAGAAAATTCACCTCGCCCCTGCGCCGGTCTTATAAATGGGGATTGCACAAATGTGCCGGAGCAAAGGGGTGAAAAGGCAGGGTGCCAGTTTGCTACACTAGGCTGCAATGATCTCATGTTCAATGCTGTTGCCCCGTTTGCCCAGTTCAAACGCCTGTTCATTAAACAGGAGGAAGGAGGGGAAAAAAAAACCCAACCAGAAAAAAAAAAAAAAGCCAGAAAAACAAAAAAACAACAACTTCCATCCTTCAGACACGCAGGAGGGCTGTCCTAAACTACACGTCGCCAATAAAAAAATAAAACGTGTAGTTCTAAAATGCAGTTATGAAGTATAATTATTCTGCTTATATTTTCTTTCTTTCTTTTTTCTATCTGGAGATAAGAAGCAGAATTTATCAGGCGTGAAAGGGACAGCCTCCTGGTGGTGTGCCAAAAAAGCCAGAATAAAGGCAAAGTTGTGCTTCAAAGCTCAATTGCGTGCTGAGTCTGGCTAAAGTCAAGTATTAAGATCCACCATTTTCTGAGCCATGTAAGAAAAGAGGAAAAAAGTCAGAACGGGCACCGCTTTCCAAGTCTCCGTTGGCACCATCACAAAATCTCAGCCATAAGGTCACATGATGCTCTGCCAAATGTGGAGTGCATTCCCATAAACCATTCTGCTGATACTGCGAAGGCAGCTATTGTCTAGTTTATACCCAAAGTTCAGCCCACTCTTCATTGAATTAGCTGAAAAACGCATCACCTTTGGGGGTTGGGAGCCATGGAAACGTCTACCTGGCAGGCTGCCCACTTTTTCTGCCCAACAACCAGAGATGGAATTGTGCTGCCTAATGTAATGATGACGAGGAATGTGAAGAGTCGTCCAAAGTGAATCTGATTCTTGCAAAGCCTGCTTCATTTGCACAGCAAACTCTGGCTTCTTGTCGTTAAAAAGGGGAGGGGGAAGGGTAGAAGAAAAAAAAGAAGCGCCTTTCTCCTAAATGTAGTAATTAAAGGTCTAGTAAACATGCCTAGTCTGCAACTTTCCTTCATAACATACTGAAATGGTTCCCAAAATAAAGCACTTGGTATAACACAAGTTTTCTGATTTAAAGCAGCACCCGCTTCTCCCCAGATTAATGTGGCATCCCCTGGACATTTTTTTCTCCCTAAGAAAAATAAGGAAAGGAAAGAGGAAAGGAAAGGAAAGGAAAGGAAAGGAAAGGAAAGGAAAGGAAAGGAAAGGAAAGGAAAGGAAAGGAAAAAAACCTTACACAGCAGATCTCTCATCTCTTCTTTTTACCTGTCTTTATTACCTCCTGATTTTATCTAACACAAATTATACATGCATGTGGCAATACCCACCAGTAACAGTGGGGCTGCAATATTGCTGCAATCTCCCTCAAAGCAGTCTCCTGAGAAAATTGCTTGTGTTTCCAGCAACACAAACCTCTTCATCTGAGCCCTCTTATCTTCACCAGTGAGTAGGACAGCTGGTCTGCAAGTTTGCAAACCAGCACATTTGAAACCAGTCAGCACCCTCCCTTCAAAATGCATTTAAACTGGATTTTGTGAAAAGAGATGCAATCAGGCAGAATTTACAAATAATGCAAGTTATTAAACAGACTAAGTAATAGACATTACTCTTCTGCTACAGACCTAAAATTTCGATTTTGCCCAGCTATTGTTCCAAAGTAAAATGTCACGTAAAATGTCAGCAAAAAATGAAAATACCATGTACTACAAAATACTACTGAGCAACAAACACATGCTCTCCCAGCACCTGAAAACCTCATACAGAAGAATTGACTTCAGAGCTTTGTGTTGTCAACAAATGAGTTTACTGTTTCTACACCATGAACTTTAATAGCTACTGCAAAAAGCGATGTTAAAAATGTGGCAATTTCTCTGATCCTCACAATAATAAAAATGGAGCTATGGGAGGAGTCTCCCTAACTATTAGCATATCTCCAAATGCTCCTGTGAAAGTTGCATGATAGAGACCTTATAGCTAAAATCTGGGAAGAAAAGGCAAATAAACTAGGAGATAGAAGGCTAGAAACTGCAGTGCGAGGACAGGAAAACCCATTCCCAGAGATACTGCAGGCTACAACTCTCCAACTTGGCTACTTTTATGTTTTGCTTCACAGTTCTTTCCAGTTTCACTTTATTTACCTGGAGGAAATTGAAGGTTTATTACCAAAGGAAGGAAGTGTGAGAAAGGGGGCTTTGAAGTAGAGGAAGATTGTTAAGATGGTGGTGCAGCCCTCAGAGTGAGGTCCTGGAGCTGTCATCCAGCTGGGACTGGGACAGTGCAGATGGCAGCCTGGCAGCACAGGTCACACCCTGCCTTGCTCCTGGCACATCCTGGAGGCTGGCACCCGGGTTTCTGGGCAGGCAGGTGTGACTAGAAAGAGGAGAATACTCAGAGCACCCTGTACAGATGGTGATGGCAACGCTGGTGGGACCTAGAGGATGGGGAGAAGGTACAACCACTAGAGCCCAGCAGGGGCAAGGGGTTGGGAGGAGGTGCTGGGTACAATATCAGCGGATGGAAGTGACCCTGCTCTCTCTGCTGAGCCTGTGCACATGGGGTCAGCCCTGCTCTGATCAACTGGTGGGAGCTGTTGGCCAGAAGAGAAACTTGCTATGACTCCAGAAAATCTGTTCATGGCTTAGTTCACCTCTTTTCCAGCTTTGGAGGTTTTCAAGGGCCACCAGCTGGAGGAAAGTCCTCTGATGCAGTGACATGGTGTAAGCTCTCTCAAATGGTCTTCCAGACCGCAATGCCATGTGCATGGTTTTGAATCCAGACATCCTTTTCTTTTCTCTATGAGCTAAAGATGGCTGAACAGGTGCCACCAAGAGGTAAGTGGAAATGCTGCTTATCACTACAGCTACTTGCCACAAGACCCATGGCTTGTGTACCACAGGGATCAAGCCTGACCTCCAAGGACCACATACAAACTATGTGTGTTGTTACCCCTCAGCCATAAGAACAATGCAAGAGGGGATTATTCCATAAAGGTGTTTGAGATTTAATAACATATCTTTGAGATTATTTAGAACGAAATTAATTTTTCCAGACTCAGAAAATTCAAATGTCTTTAATTAACAGTTATGTAGAAACTGAAACTTGAGATTAAATTTATATCACTTTAGTAGTTTTCTTATTGATTTGAGCCAAAATCAAGTCAAATTTTTACTTTTTTTTTCCTAATAGGGCACCTGGGACTCAAGTTCAGTTCATGCCACCTTACATTTTACCATTAACCATGAAAATGTTTAGGCCATAAAACATCTCCAACAGAACCACCCATACACCCAGGTGCACTTTGAACCACGGTGAAAAATAAGGGCTTCATTAGAATTGAGTAGAAACCTTCAACTAAACAACAATGAAATTAACATCCTGTTCAAATTTGCTACTATCATTCAGTGGTGATATTTGAAAAGGACAAGAGAACAGTCTGACTTTCAGATCTCAGAAGGATATTTGCCAATAATTACAAATAATAGACAGTCTGAACTGGGGAAATCTGAGCAGCAGTCTTTGAGGGGTGACAGGCACAGCATCCTACAGTGTTCTTTATTTTCCATGTGTGGAAAAACACTTAAACATGCATCTAACCCCCAATAATGAGTACTGACTTCACCAATATTCAAGAAGGATTTTAAAAAGCTGTTAAAATATCACTTGCATATGTGCCTGACAACAATTAGAGATGTAGATGAACCTCAGAGTGCTTTGCCTATGAACTAATTCATGGGCAACACAAAGGGAACCAAGAACTTGAGTCTGTGGGAGTGCCTGGCCCGGCTCATGCACAGCTGGAGGAGGCAGGGAGGCCAGGTGGAGGGAAGCTGTGCAGAAATGACCTCTCCATGGGAGAATAGGGCACTGATCCTTCCTCTACTCAGGAGGCAGAAAGAGGAACGCAAGGAGGACGGGAAACCTGGGCTGTGCTGAGGGTTTCTGGTCACAGACAAATATAGTTGTACCGTACTCAGTTCCCACAGAACAACCATCATCCCAAGATTTTTAGGTTAAAAGGCTTAACAATGTGAAAGGAAAAATCAGTCTTCCCTGGGCATGGCAATCCACACAAGATATGACAGAAAATCTGACAGAATGGGAAAGAAACAGAACAACCATGCCAGTATGAAGAGATGTATGAAGGGAATTTCTACTCTTTACATGGCTGCTCTTGAACTTGGAAACAAAACTAGCAAGTTTAAAACTTTACAACTACAAGTTAAAAGTTGAAAATGCACAAAGTGAAGAGGACATGCAAGTGCTGGATATATTGCACATTTCTGGATAACTTTAACATACTATATTGCACAGCATAACACTTTAGGACTAAACAGTCTTGCTCTGCAGATCACATTCTCAAAGGCCCTAGTGTATAGGGGTGACAAAAATTATTTGTAAAATGCATGCAAATTAAAAGTTATCATCTGCTAGCTACTTTAATTTTATCCCCAAATGGCACTGTGCCTTCTGTTTTTTTCTGCCTTAAGGTTAACAGCACCAAATTAAGAGACTTAAGCAAGATGCTCTGTGGTAAGAGCCAGAGATGTCATTCTTCTTAAATTTAAGTGTAATTTTTCCCTTTCTGAAATTTCCATTAACCATTTTGTTTTAAATTCCTTCTCCTCTAAACTTTTCACTGTGTTATTTGAAACTTATTTAACTTTTGGCCTTTGGCTCTGTGGCTGGTTACCAGCTCTTCACAACCTCTTTCTCCTTTGCTACTGGATTAAAACAAATCTTTAAAAATACATAGCAATAGAAAACTGAATAATGCACATCCAATACTCTTGTTCATGCAATAAAAGCCTTGTTCATGGTTTTTTTAAGATTAGCTCTTCTCTGAAGTGTGCAGATATTCATAAATAACAAAGGGTACAAATAAAATGAAATTAAACTGCTACTAAAAATTCAGAAGAGCCTTTTCCAGTAACTCTTGCACACAAGAAACTACCAGGAGCAAACAGGAGATACCATTCTCTTCTTCACAGGGAAGCACAGTTGTGGTGGAA
Source organism: Leptocoma aspasia (assembly GCA_013399835.1). Taxonomy (NCBI): domain Eukaryota; kingdom Metazoa; phylum Chordata; class Aves; order Passeriformes; family Nectariniidae; genus Leptocoma; species Leptocoma aspasia. Next base: position 1,363,835 of record VXAX01001390.1, on the reverse strand, counting down.
TAAACATCATGGCTGCAGGAGAGATGGTTTGGAGACAAGTTCATAGCAAGGCTCAAGCAAAAGCCAGGCTCTGTCACTATGCACTATCCCTTAGAAAAACTTCACCTTTTACAGGTGATAATTCAGGCACAAAGAGATATGTCCCTTTCTCCACCAGCAACAACACATTGGCTCAGACAGGTAGAAATGCCATGGTGTCCTATCAAACCAAACCTGATGCTAGGAAGATCTTTGCCACAGACATTTCCTTCAATATACTTTTTCAGCTCTGATTTATTTCACTACTGTCACTCCAGAAACATTAAGTAAGTTCACAGCAAGAGAAAACATCCAATCCCTTCACATACACCTAGTCTTAGTTGTAGAAAAACACTTACATTCTCTTCAACTTGTTGGTTTTTTCTGGATCTAAGTACAAATATGACTGAGCATTATCATCACCATTCAGTGGATGAAAAAATCTGAAACATCTTTTTTTTTTTTTTTCCCTAAATTTAAAAGCTTTCAATCCTCAAAATTCCTGGGTAGCACGGCAGTTAAATGTTTTTAGCAGTTCTAGAGGCAAAGGAACCAAAGATTAACTTGTTTTCAGAAACAACACTACTGTACTGAGCACAGAATACCTCACATTACTCAGTGTTAAGTACACTGCACTGAATCGTAAGTACTACCTTGAATTAGATAATTTCTAAATAACACCCACACCGTTTGCATCAACTTGACCACTATCTTTGAAAATTGCAATCTGAAGATAACTTGGTACAGTTCCTGGTCATTAGAGTAGGAAGACATGGCACAGAGAGAATCAGCTAGCAGAGAGGGTAAACAACAAATACCTCCTTACATGCCTTCTAGTTGTGATAAACAAAGCAATGTCTGTCTTTTCTTAACATCTCTTCAAAACAAGGACAAGTATAGCCAGACTGGAAGCCAGAAACTTTTACAGATTCCTGATTTAGCAGCATGCCTAGTGCCTAAACCTGTCCCAGTATAATTGCATCCCAATGATCCCCTTCAAAAACTGTAGCAATGTTTCATTGAATTCATGCACGTGTGCAAAGAATGCCATCACAACAACAATCCTCTCCCAAGCTTCAGAAGGAAAAATCTTCAGGGGCCTGGGATTGCACAGATAGAACTCAGCAGAAAGCCCAGATGACTTCTTGCTCCATACTGCCATGTTATGTACCAAGGGTACCCCAAGGCCACTTATTTTTCTTAGGACTCATTCTTGACCTGAATACAGACTGGTAGCATAAAAGATGTTGGTGGTCTTTTCTTTGTACCACTGATTTAGCTGACATGGATAAAGATTTGTTTTTGTTTTTTTTTTTTTACTTAATATCTTTCCCATATGAACATGTATGAATCCTGGCTGCTCATACCTTAAAATCTTATAAAATGTCATTTAAGAGGATTGCTTTGCTTAGCTGTCTTGAACCAAAAGTAGAACACAAGCTGTGCGTCACCTATCCCCTGACTGTTATAAATGACACAGTCTTACACCTCAGTATGGCAGAGTTCACTGGCAAAAAGAGAAAATACAAATTTTTGAAACATAATTATTTCAAGAAGGAAATTACACGCATCTCTGGATCTTTATATTTCTACAGCTCTGGACGGTACTTTCCAAAACATCATAATGTTTTCCAGGTAGATATATATGTACATATGTCGAAAAATATCCCACACATTTTCTTATTTTAATTACAAAAAAAATACTGGACCTGTGCATGCACTTTGCTGGGTTACATTCCCAGCAGGTTGAGTTCTATTAGCCTGAAAAAAACTGGTCAGGTCATAACTCTAAGTTGAAAAGAAAGAACATGTGCATTATCGTCCAACGCAAGGTGTGGTTTTGATTCTGCAGACCAAAGTATCAAGTAGTTTTGAAGTAAAAATGGTTAGAACAGTTTTAAATACAGCACTATTCAATTTCCCTACTGTGAATTCTTGATTCTGCAAAATATTCTCACCCTAAATAGCACAGTCCCTCAAATCTAGACCTTAAAAATTTTTATATTGAAGGAATTAACACTTCATACATTGAAATGTTTTAATTATTCATTCTAGATTTTGACTTCTTCGGTGTTCTTAATACAAACGGCTACATTTGCAGTTATTTTTTAGTTTGAATTGACTTAATTTTGTGAGGAAAACCTGCACTTCAAAATCAACATCCCCAGATAACCTGAACAACAGAGATAGAGGCAGAGGAGATCAAAGGCAAGGAGCCTTCTTGTAAGATTGAGCAGCTATGAGTGATCAAAGGCAGGGAAGAGAGGACTCTCAATCTTAACTCCTACTTCCACTATACATGTATAATTTACAGACTATTGACTTGTAGAGAGGGAACTATTTAGAAAAGTTATTTGAAATACAAAAATTAATTTTGGTTGTTGAAAATATATAGGCAGTATCAAAATCCCATTTTCCAGTAGGAAATGGTGTTAATATAAGCAGCTTTCTTTTTGATGAACTGTCTCTTTCTGACAAAGTCAAACAAATAAAAAGGCACACTATGTCTGGTGGGTGTCATCACAGAGAAGATATTGTGCTGTTTGGAAGTGATAATTCACAGGAATAATGGAAAACTCACATTCTGAGTAAAGATATACTAATTATACTAACTTTGGGGAAAATTTAGTGCAACATACCTCAAAATCACAGAATCACAGAATCAGGGCTGGAAGGGACCTTGAAGATCATCTCATTCAAAATCCCTGTTATGGCCACCTTCCCCTAGACCAGGTTTCTCAGAGCTCCATCCAGCCTGGCCTTGAACACTTCCAGGGATGGGACAGCCACAGCTTCTCTGGGCATCCTGTGCCAGGGCCTCACCACCCTCACAGGGAAGAATTTCTTCCTAATATAAACCTACTTTCTGTCAGTGTGAAGCCATTCCCCCTTGTTCTGTTGCTCCAGGCCCTTGTAAATAGTCTCTCTCCATCTTTCTTGAATGTTCCCTTCAGGTGCTGGAAGACCACAATTAGGTCACCCCAGAGCCTTCTCTTTTCCAGGCTGAGCAAGCCCACTTCTCTCAGCTTTTCCTCATAGGAGAGTCCTTTACCTCTTTATCAAATTACAGTTCCACACTATCTCTGTGAAGTTCACATTGTCCAGTCATATCAAGGCATTTCTTTAGCTTTTGCCTCACACATTTTGGTAATATTCCTGTGTACAAGCAGACTTCCTTCCACAAGAGTTTTCACATCTTACCATACAGGATACTCAAATCAGCAGTGGAATCAGCTATCATGCAATCAGTTGAGTATCTTAGCTACCAAATCCTTGGTTACTTGATTATCCATCTCTACCAGAATTAAGTTCTGTACTAGAACAGAACTAGAACAAAGCATTTCTAATTAATTTTTTTCCTAAAAACAAAGGAATTATTGCCCTCAGGTTTTGATTTGGCCAATCAGGTAAAAACATTTACTCAGAAAATCCTGAATAACTACAAAAAAAATAAATACCAAACATTATGTGTACATTAGTGAAAGAATTCAGATTCAGTAAAGATACATGAATTCATGTAACTTTTGAGTCCACAGTTCATTTAATTTTATGATATTACGTATTTCTTCTGCTCCAAATATATTCAAACACTGAATTTCATGTTAATATCCAAATTTTCTTCTTGGTGGACAGACAGGAGCCTCATCACAGCCAAGATTACCATAGTGTAGCTGAAAACACATCTGACTTTAGAAGATTGTTCTAATTCACACTTGACAGTAAAGCTGCAGCTTGGACAAAGGGTGACATATAAATAAGCACAGAATGATTATTGAAGAACCTGACATATGTTGAGCCATTAACCAAAACCAGACAGCACGGTACGTTAGTCATTGGTTTGAAATTTTCAGTGCTGGATGAATGACCAGCGCAAAGGAGATTTCAGAGGACCAGCAAGCGTCATGTACCTAAATTATGCTTTTTTCTTTCCTAGTAATAAGTAGAAAACCTTTATTTCTTGTTTCAAATTGTGATAAGTGTCCTCGGTGGTCTTTCAATTTCTGCCTGGAATTCTGAACCACTAGCTTACACAGACTGAATGAACTTGAGAACATTAAAGGGTTTTTATGTTAACCTTGCACAGTGCCTAGGTCTTAGGGATCAAAGTCAAGAATTTGCATTTTTTCATTACAACAAAAACATGTAAAGTAAAATTTGGACAAGAGGGATCCAGTATGAATATAACACTTTTTGGTCAGTACTGGGTATATCCTGTCTTAAAAACTGGGAGGCAGGGCTTGCTCCAGTGGCTCAGAGATAAGTACCTACAGAAAAATCTACAGTTTGGGTGGAGGGAACTGTCTGGTTTGCTTTCCAGAAAGACTTGGTTGCTGAAGAGAGTTAGTTTACAGCAGTCACAGGACAATCATAAGGAGGTATATTCAAAGGGTTGGCAGCTGCTGCGTACCTAGAGGAATACTTCTGGACTTACTGACATGACATCTTTTTATATTTTTCTGATTGTAGTGGGAAATTAAAGTTTACTAATCATTAAATCTATAAATGCATTGCTTTCAATTTGTTACCAGATTGTTCATTCACTCACCACAACTTGAGTGGACTATATTTGATTATGCTTCTTCTTCCTGAAAAAGTATTTTTCTAAAACACTATGGTAACCAACACTCAGAGAGCATGAAACCAAGCAACCAGATTTCTGGAATGCATTTCTGGATAGCTTTTATCTAGCAGGAAAGAACTAGAATGCAACATGTAGGCAACAGTCCCCTTAGTTAAAATGCTGCTAAGTTCTGCAAACAGAATGTAGTTCTGTCCTCAGAGGATTAATAATAGCTGTGTGATGGTGAATTCATAGAATCATAGAAAGCTCATCTCATTCCAACTCCCCTGCCATGGGCAGGGATGCCTTCCTCTAGACCAGGTTGCTCAGAGCCTCATCCAACCCAGCCTTTAACACTTCCAGGGATGGGGCAGCCACAGCTTCTCTGGACAATGTGTTCCAGTGCCTTACCACCCTCACAGTAAAGAATTTTTTTCCTAGTTCAAGAGAAATAAACTTTCACAAGGAATGCCAATATCCTATATTAATTTGAATGATATATACCTGATTGAATGTAATGCTGTGCACAGAGCATGAAAAAACCTTGTCTTCATGTAGTATCCCCCATGATGAACCTTTTATTTCCGTGCTCTGGGAGAGGAGTTGTGCTGTACAATGTCTCTAGGCCTTAAACATGCAAACTCTTACACTTGTATTAATCTGTACAATTAGCCTTCTCACTGAAATTATAAGAACCATCCAATGTGAGCAAGTCTGCAGAGCTTTGTTGACCCTTAAAATCAAAGCCACCTACAACAGATATTGGGTTTTATTTTGTAAACAAAGAATTAGTGCAGTAAATTTCCTTTAAAATACTTTATTGAGGTCTTTGGAGATTATCTAAACAGCAACATATAACATTAAGATGAACCAAAACATTTGTCAGTATGTCACTGTCTACCTCAGATCATTATCTTATGCTGGTATCTACTGACAACTTGTACAAGTTTCAAATAACTAGCCAAGTGGCTTCTCCTATATATATGGAGGATCTCCTAATAAATTGCCTCCTTATCTACGTGGCAAAAATTTGAATTTCCTCCTCCATTTCTATCTCTCTGCAAAAGTATCAACAATCTTCCTTGTTCAGGACATAGCTGTATATCTGGATGCCTAATGAAGAGCCTGAGATACACCACCAATCTAAATAAATAAACCTAAGGATGACTTTACTCTCAAAGGATTTGGCAACATACTACAAATATCTAATAATGAGAAAGAAAATGAATGTAGTATTTGTATGCATTTTCAGTTAAAATGTAAATCCTAATCTTGAATTAGGATTTGTAAACCTTGTTTGTAAACAAAGCATATCACAAGAAATAACATTTTCATCAAAAAAGGCTTCCTATCTTAGTGCTGTTTTGTTGTAACCTCTTTTTGTGATTTTCATTCTGAAAACCCTTTTTTTCCTCTTGTGGGAGAAAAATTACACATTACAACCTTGTATACAATCAAGTATTTTCTTTCTTTATTTTGGCAACTCCTCCCAAAAAGTCAGTACCATTTGACTGAATGTGGTGTGACCAAGCCCCCATTAATACTTTGGGTATTAGGGAGTTACTTGCCAGCAGAGGCTTCTCTTCTACAGGTGTCTGGTCCATCCTGAGCTCCTCTGTAGGTACTGCAGTGTGTGCATGTGTACACCCAGACACGTGTGCAGTCAAAGAACCCCTGTGAAAATATTGCTTGCCAATGAAATGCATCTATTGGTCCCTTGAGCAGCGTGTATGACAGAATAAATACTTCACCTCTCTCACTCATGAGGCCCTCTTTAGAATTAGGAGAATTAGGTTCTGGAGCAAAGGACGCGAGAGACTAGGATGGATTTGTGGGTGCTTTAAAAAATTAAAGCTCTTTAGAGATAACTAATACATTTTTTTGTGATTTTGGCATTGGGCATTGCATCCCTGTAGTATTGTAAGAAATTGCAACTAAGAAAACTCACTTCTGGAGAGGAAGAGTGATTGATTGGCTGCTGCAGTTGAGAAAGCAGATTCTACTACTGATATTATATTGTGCAATGTAAATTATAAAGTCTGCAAAAATACTTATGCAGAAACCAGTCCAGCTTCAGGTAGGTCAAACTGTGAGTTCCTAGAGGTAGAATACACATATGATGCTTAAAAACTGTGATGCAACTCCCTGTTGATAACATGTCCAGATGTGAATGCCTTTTCCATCTATAGTCTCAGTTAAACTACTCTTATCAGACCACTTAAATATCTCAGGTCACTCAAATCAGCAAATAATTCATATTACAACTAGGAAAATATGTAGCTTTGCCTTTTCAGGATTTGTGAGAACGTGACTATCCATCAATCGATTTAGGTAAAAATTAAGCACAGCTTTTATATGATACTTGGGACTAAATCCCAGTCATGTATTATTTTCTGATTTAAACTTATAGCAGGGTGAACACTGGTATTTCAGATGCTGCGCCCTTTCTAGTTAAAGAAAATTTGCAAAACGAAATATCCATTTGATATCTGACATAACTCTGAACTCTGTAATTGCCATGTGAAAGACAGTTGCAACATTTACAAAATAACCTGTGACACAAAATAAAAACAATGCAAGGACATCCTGTTCTCAACATACTTCCGACTCATTTTACAAATAACAGATTTAATCCATGGATTAAAATAAACTGATCAATTAATTTCAAAGTCTGATAGAGATGAAGAATTATCCATTTAATTAGTTGGGCATTTCTTTAACACATACTGTGTATTTTAAATGTATATATTTAGAAATTCTTCAGAAATTTTTTCATTGAGACAATTGCTATAACTCAAAATTTTCTTGGACATTCCTCCAGAAACTGACACAAAAATGCATCAGGATTGCAGAGGTTTTTAACTATCATAAAACTCAGTTTATATTTGATAGAAAGAGTCCTTTCAATTGTTTAATATGTTTCTAATCAATACTTTTCTAGCTTGTGTTTATTTACAGAGGCCTCTCAGCCCAACTGCTTATATATTTTCAGCTTCTTTTTTTCCTGGGCCCTGAACACAGTTTTATTTTTGTGGGGTTTTTATGAGGGGAGGGTGATTTTTTTGTTTGTTTATTTGGTTTAGTTATGGTTTTAGTTTTTCGAGGTTTTTGTTTGTTTTGGGGCTATTTTGTGTTTTTTTTATTATTATTCATTTTTCTATTTTAGCTTAACTACATTTGCCTAATCTCCCTATAAATCTTTCTTTGAGTATATTCTGCTTGTAGTTTGTCTGCGTACCTCTGCAGCATTACTTAGTGAGAACACAAGGTCACAGGTTTCCCAGGTAGAACAATCCTTTCTGGGGACAGGAGCATTTACCAAAAGGAAAGGGGCTCCAAAACTTCATCTGCCCTGGGAATAATCTCACAGAAGAGCTAAAAGGACACTATAGTCTGGAAATTTTGTTCCTTTCCAAATAAAATATTGAGTTGATTAAAATCCAAGAGTTGAAAATTCTGGCATTTTCTGTAGGTTGTAATACCTTCGAACAATCTGTCAGACATTTCTGAACTACTCCTGAAACAGATACCAACCTTCATGGATCAAACATCAACCTCTTGACAGCCTAAACTTCCAAAAGTTTTGCTGTGTTAGCCAGCATATGTCAATGTGTTTTGTTTCACCCAATTAGATATAATTTTCATTACTGCTCTTTCCTCCTCTCATTTAGTATTTACACATGCAGAATATTTTAATGTTTAAGCAAGTTTTCACATTTTTCCTACTCCATCTTCCCCCAAGCCTTCAGGTCTCATGCTGCAATGGCAGAGTTCTAAGGAACAAACCCATGCACCGCCAGAAAGTAATCAGATATTATGATGATAAGAGCAGTATAATAACCTATGTGAAATAAAGTAAATCATTGTTCATTCTGCTCTTCACACCCAATTTGGATTTTTGTGCCTTGAAGGAACTTATTTCCTGGAAGTACATCTATGATGTAGCATTTAAACGACAGCATCGTTAACAGAAATTATTTACCTCTGTATAATCAATTCTATTATATTGATAACAACTTATTATTTAAGTTGGAATATTTAATTGCCATTCAAACACTTAACCACACAAATACCTACTCTTTATTCTGAGGTGCAATTTATCTGCTTGTTACTGTTAAAAAAGTTGTGTGCAGGGAAAAAAATATTGCTCCATAATCCATGTAGTCTGTATTTAATAATTTCTCATAGTTAAAATGTTTTATTTGGATTAGAGAGGTCCATTTGCTCTTCTTACTGCTGTTTACCTTTTCTTATTGGAATACAACCTAATACAAGTATGTTCTTCCTCCTTTTTGCTCTTCTCTCTTCAGAGTGACAAATGTACTTAATGATCTGGATTTCTATAATATTTTAACTTTGCCTGATATCAGTCCCTAAAGATGCCTACTTTTTAATTGGAGTACAAAACAAGAAATCTCAGTATATGCATAATAAAATATTTTTGCATTTCTTTGAATTAAGATAATAGATTATAAAGTTTAAACTAAGTAATAATATTTTATCTATATCCTACATGTAGATACGTGTCAAATTTTTTACATAATTACAATAAATATTACAATATATACAATATTACAAAATATACAAAATATTACAATAAATGTTTCATAGATATTTGCACAAAATAATTTTATTTGGTTTTATTTAGAATCTGTGTGCTTTTCCAGTGTACCTATTTTTTTTCCCTAGAGGAATAAGCAGGTTCATGACCAGTACCTTTTTAACAAATTTTGGTAGAGAAATGTCAGAAAATGTAATATTCCACATAATATATTTTGTTCAATTCAGAGATAAAATTCTTTCACTTTAAATGTGTAAAAGGATATTTATCCTGCTTAAACTGAAAATCCTAATACATCTAACCATGATGTTGCTGGTCATATTTTCATAGTATTGCCATTACAACTACATGCTTATAGGCAAGTTTGTTGGTTAATTTAAGTCTCCAAGCAAGACTTCTCCACTGCCAGTTCATTTCCTAATTCAAAGCAATGTGGTGTTTTTAAACCACAATTACTTTTATATAATTTCTCTAAAAGAATACACAAGAATTGAAGCCTGGAATGTCCATGTGAACAGAATGTGAACAATATTCTGCAGTACTTCACAATAAAAATAGGTTAACAAATGTGGGGCAAGAAATCCTAGCACTTAAGGGCATAGGTACACTGCTATTAATGGGCAGCACTGATAAGAAAAACAAAACACTTACTTTCAGATGCTCCCTAGACTCTACAAATGCTGTGATTGTTTGCAAACTTTGGAAATTTGTTTTCTTGCTTAGTTGTAGTGTGAAATTCTGGCATTCAAATCCAGGTGTTAAGAACAGTTCACAAACTAAGATGAACAGGAAGTCTGTTTGTGTGAGACTGGCTGGGGTGGGGAGTAGGAAGGCACGGCCTATGCCTGAGCACCTAGAATCTCTACTTCTTTTCAAAAGTGAGTGGCACCATTATATGCATAAATGTAAGTCTGAAGTGGGAGTACAAGCAGGACTCAGAATGAGCCATTAAGCCTGTTTTTTTTTTACCCATATGCTGCTTAAGGGCAAAACATAGTAGTGCTGTATGCTAGAAACAGCAAAAGCAATTCAGAATATGCTCCATAGGAAGAAAAAGTTATTAAAAATATGTCTTTTTGGTACTGCTTGAAATGTATAATCTGTTTTTAAAGTGCTGAGCATGATATAAATGCAAATTGTGCTAGATTCTACTAAGCAAAAAGCCTAGTCACAGCATTATGACAGCTTTATGACATTTAAACATCATAGCATGTGAAAACATGGAAGAGATGGCAGGTGGGAGGAATTACTTGATATTCAAGAGAAAATATTAATGGATGTGTCTAAAATGTAACTACTTTTTAACATGTCATGCTTAGGAATATTTGCATAATATTATCCTTTAAATTGCAGAGTGTACATATTAATTTCACAGTGTCACTCCCAATAAGTCTGGCATCTGTACATTCAATGGGCCCAGTCTAGCACACTTGCATCTCTTTATCACAGACATTTGGAATCTCAATTTAACAAGTGACTCAAAAGCAAGACAACCCAGACAGGCATGAAGATTTTGGGGAAAAACTCAAAGCCCCCAAACACATTAAGTTCTAGGAAACCTGTCTTGTCATGTGAAGGGTTGTCCCAAGCTACCTTCTGCCCCTTCCTCAAATATATTGTTTCTTAAATTACTCTTCTTCCTCTGGATAATGTCTGTTATCTAAGTACTCAAAGTCCAAAGTCTGTTTCAACCTGCAGAAGAGGTGAGAAAGAAAGGAGAACAGAACAGTTTAGAAATAGGACTGGGAAACTTAAAAAAAACCCAAACAAAATACCTCAGTGAGGAAGAACAATAAAGCAAAGTCCAGTGCTCTGTATATGCCCTTAGTGCTTGCTGTTATATAGTTCCTAGCACATTTTTGCCTCTTCCATTCTGCACTCTCCACTTTTCCCTAGGAAGTACATCATTAGATGCATGTGAAATGTGGCTGTAATTTTTTTTTTCTCCAGTTTTAAAAATATTATGCTTTTTATTCACAGAATGATTCAGGCTGGAAGGGACCACAGTGGGTCATCTGGTCCCAGCTTGCTGCTCAAGCAGGGTAATCCCAGAACACATGGCACAGGGTTGTGTCCAGACAGTTAAATGCTCAATAGAAATAGACAAAAAAACCTCAGAGCTGGATGTGTCTGATCTCATTATCAATCTGAACAAAGTCTTCTCTTCTACATGGTGGCATTTTGGTCTTCAGTTTAATACCCATTTGCAGTGGGAAGCAGGTGTACCACAGATCCTGTAAACCCAGGCTGCAAAGTCCATGATGTTTTTATTGTATTACATGCCACACCATTAAAGGCAAAACCACCCTGCAACATTTAAAGTTTCTACTCTGTTTACTCTTAAAAATGTGAAGAGAACATTGCAGCACTCAAGGAGACTATGACACACATATGAGTATGAATTTGAGCACCATCATTTTCTAGCAAGTCCCTGCCAATTTAGGTATTCAAAATGACACATGGGGAGCAGATTTAGACATGTAAATCTGCCATTCACTGGCCTTCATATGTTTTCCTTTGTAACATAAGCAACTTCCTCAGAACTTAATTTCTTCACAGTGTAGTTGGTGTTTAAGAAGAACAAGATGCATCTCTTAAAAAAGCATTTTGTTTTGTTTTGAAACCATTGTAAGCTAATAGGATACAAAATCTTTAGGACATATTAACATCTTAAAAGAAAATTGGCAGAAAAAACTCTATAATCTCACTTATTTGATTTATTACAGCTGTTGGTCTTTCCAACAGGGCAGTTGTAAAAAGGTTGGAAAGTATTTTAACTCATTTTTGTCAAGCTAGCTCTCCTCAGCCTTTCTAGAATTTTCTCCCTTATTACTTAGTTAATTTCATTAATGTAGATCAGAAAACAAAGTTGTCAATACTGTGTAAAAACTATCCCCAGAGAGAGTTAGAAAAATGGAACTCTTGAGAAATCACAAAATTGTAGAATGGCTGTTCATTTTTGCTATATATTATGAAAATTAACCAAAAAAACTTCAGACATAAAAGATGCAATAATAAAAATAGAATCCTGAAGATACCAGTTTAAACTACAAAATGATACTGTGAGTATATTTAGATGAAATTTCCCTTAAATGTTCCAGGAAAAACTACTTAAAACTAAGCCTTTGGACATATGACAGTTTTTAAGATGCTGTAAAAATGAAACAAGTTAGTATCTCATTCAGTTACTCATTTTGAGAAAATGCCAAAGCCACAATAGTTATATCTCTACTGGTCCAAGATGAGGCTTCTAGCTCTCAGCTCCTGTAGTTTCTGACATTCTACTGCCTGGAGATATTTGAGGAAAAAAAAATCACATATAGTATCCTATTTTTACATGTCTGACTAATTTCTAAAAGTAGATTGGAAGCTCTACAGAATGAAATCAATGAGATGTTTCTGCTGAAATCTTAACACTTCAGGTAACCAATAATTTATGTTTCATTTGTTACTTCCTTATGAAAATAAGAAAATATAGAATGAAGAAAAAAGGCATAACAAGCAATTGCCTTAAAGACTTGCTTTACAATTGTTTAAAAGGTGTGAAATTATTTTTTCAGATTTCCTTCTCCTTGTAGCAATAATTGTAACAATATTGCATAGATGACGATAAAAAAAAAAAACGAAAACACTTATATTTGAGTCTTGGCTATTCTTTCTTTTATAAACACTCAGAAGTTAGAAGTCTGAAGTTAGAATGAGTCTTTGACAACATCCTCTCTACTAAGGCTACAAAATTAAAGAGAGCAAGAAAGGAGGAGTTCTTCATACTCACACCCAACTGATGAAGCATTAATGAGATTATCAAACTTTGAAGATTGATGTTAGGAGAAAAAGAGTTGCCAAGTTTGCTCAGAGCCCGGCCCTGCAAGTGGCCTCCTGTGCTCATACAAAGATCTATCAAAATTTGCTTTTTCTGAAAACAAGGACTTGCTCTGTCTGGATGTAGCTCCAAGAGCAGAGCCCATATATGCGTACACTGACAACTTTGTATGGAACTTTGCATAAGGAATATTAAAAACATTTTAGTTGGTTAGTTAGCTTAAGGCTCTATGGTTAGACTTTCCCAGGTCTATAGACATAGCACTAAAAGTCACACCATATATTCCACACCCATCAGAACCTATTGTTCCAAGGTTCATATTTAATTTCAAATGATCTCAAAATAATCTCATTTTCCTTTAAGAAAGGAAAGCACTGTTGTCCTGGCCCACAGTGTACTTTCCTTTAAGAAAGGAAAGTACACTGTGGGCCAGGACAACAGCCCTGACCCAGAAATAAAGGCTGGATTTCCCTTCCCTAACCAGCTCCCTCCCAAGGAGTGTAGCACACGCTACTTTTATTCTTCAGAGGTGGCTCCTCTCTCTGCCAGGGTGAGATCTGGACAGGATCTGGACAGGAGGGGCTGGGTCCACCTAAACCAAAGTTGTGTTTTAATTGTTTGGGTGCAGGATCTGAGTCAGCACACATCAAATGTGTAACCAAAGTGAGGGGGAATTTCTGGTGATAACCTCCTGCTAGGAAAAGAGAGGTTACATTTGCTAACACCCTGAAGAAAGTCGCAAAGGAGTAGAAAAATCTTGAAGAGATTTGCCATACAAGTCATCCCCAGGATTTAGTGTAGCTGACCAGAAGTTATTGCTACATAAGAAGGAAAAAATGCAAGTGAATTTAGGACTAGTTAAATAAAAAAATACTGCAAACAAAAATAGATATGCAAAGTTGATATCTGTTCTGGGGTCTTTCATTACTGATATAAACTGAAGAGAAATACCCTCTTAGCAAACCAAAATGCCACAACAGAAAAACCCTCGAGACCTTTTTATAATCACTAGTACTAATGTCCATATTCTTGCACACCCAAGCTGGAAAAGAAACAGCCCTTCTAACAAATTTAAGCCTCTCTCAAAAATGCACATATTCCTATGTTCTTGTCACCAATTAAAACAAAGGGTCCAGAAGAGCAATATTTACTGCTGGATATTATGAAAATTTCTCTGTATTAAGTTATTTTCAATAGTCAAAATGTTTAGCACATGAATGAAATTGCATTCTTTTAAAATAAAAATGCTGCCTTTTAATGGACTTTTTGCACTCACACAGAGATTTGTGGAATTTTGAGTACAAATATATGCAAATACCTAGACTTAATGAAGAAACTACTCCTGTTTTTCTTATGGTTGTTAATTTTTCGGGGGCAAACTGAAATTATTTTATCTGTACTGATTCTGTATGAAACTCATCCCTGTGCACAGAAACAAACACACAGTTTTGTATGGTTTGTTTGAGTGTAACACTGGCAACTGTGAATCCAATTTTCAGTCACAATGGCTCTTCCTTATGGTTTGTTCTGTATCTGCCAGTAATTTGATGTGCTGCAATAGCCCTAACTTGCTAAAACCTCTGAGTATTTCAGAAAGGCACTGTTGGAGTACAAAAAACTTCTGAAAGAATTGCCATGCCATTTACCAGAGCTCTCATAGAATACACTTCTAAGATAATTTTGACTCCAAAATAGCTATTTAGAGCTTTTATTATTTCATACAGAACCCAAATTTACTCCTTGAAATGAAAATACAAGATGCCACCAGTTGCTCAAAAGATTTAAAATTAAAAAATTAAAAAATAAGCCTATTCTTGTTGGATTTTCTATGTTATAGATAATTTCTGGTTCTCAATTTGTGTACTGCATCAAAAGTATATAATAACAATGCAACCATACTGTTAGAAGGCTTTCAAAGCTTCTGAGAATGCCAGTAGCCTGACAAACTTTAAAATACAGCTATTTGTCAGTGTTAATTCTTGTAAGAATTGTTGCTGATCGAATTTCTATGGAAAATTCTGCTCTTGCACAGTATTGCAACAGCAACCCAGTATCTCAGTCACCAGGCAGCCTTTCAGGCTCACAGCATCCTGCCCCACAAATACCAACAGAACAGGGGACTCATCAAAAACCTGAATAATCTTTAGAATACTCTGATTCACATTTCAAGTTGGTAAAGAGAAATGAAAAGTGCCAAATCAGCTTGCATTTCAGTACCAGTGCTAAAGACCAGCACTGCCCCCCATGCTGAGCTGCTGACCATCACCTGGATTCAGCCAAGCCTGTTACTTCATCACAGATGTGTTCATTAGCTGGGACACAATTAATTCATGGAAACGTACGGAATACATGTAAAGATATATTAAGCTCATGGAGCAGAAGTATCTATTGCAGCTCATTTTTATACCTCATAAAACATTAAGGGCAAAGGAGGCTATAAATGAGGTCAGTAAGGAGAGCAAACTGTTCAGAGAATTAGAGAATCATAGGATGGCCTGTGTCGGAAGGGATCTCAAAGTTTGTCAAAGATCATCTTGGGACACTTCTTGAGCTTGTCCACCACGTATGAAATTTTTTTGGGGTTCTAATCTCTGCCTTTGGACCTTTTTTCCTTGAAAAAAATGTCACTGACTGACAGACGTATTTTATCCAGAAACATAGACCAGGCAATCGTTCAGAGTGGTGGCCAAAGAAAGAAAGTATGGAAGATGCAGGGATGAGAAAGGAGAAAGTAATTTATTCACAGAAAATAAAGCCTTTATGATGAATTTTATTTAATTATTTTAATTAAAATAACTTTTAAAAATCACCCTGTCAAAAACACATTTGGAGAAATCTTCCTAAATTACACAGATTTTTGTTTCAGAAAAATTATTAATGATATTTAAAGAAACAGACTATTAAAAAATAAATTAAATTAGCTATTTTAGCCATAATTATTTGTTTTCTTGGTTATCTCATATTGGTGAATAAACCAGTTATTATTCCAAATCAATCAAAGCATTCCAATTTCATTACAATTTATATCTGTAAGGCAAACACCATGACAAATTCTGCAGAAGACACCTTGATATAAGAAGAAAAAGATCAGACAATACCAACAGCCATCTTTTTGCTAGAGCTGTTAAAGTTAATGGATTCATTTATTGTTGAGTTTATATCTAGCAATGTCTTGAACAAAATATCATAATAAAATACCTGAATAATGAATCTTGGAGAAATTACTAATTTGGATATGCCAAAGATCCAGAAAAAGAGAGCCCAGATGTTGGGGGTGAAAAGAATTTTTTTTATTTGATCAGTTGTCCAAACTTTTAGTATGAAATTCTTTTGAAATGTTCTTAAGACTAACATTTGAAATCACTAGGTATTTTTAAACCAAGATTTTCTCCTTCCTTGCAAGGATGATTGCAGACTAATATGCAAACAAAACACAGGAATATCGCACTAGGCACCCAAAAGGAAGTGCAGGCTGAAGGAGACGTCCTTTTTTTTAAAGGACATAAAAGGTATTGGGAGCAATTTGTCTAAAAGAAATTTCAGGAGAAGATCCAAAGGGATGAAATTTCTCCTTGGTGAACTGATATTGAGAAAGCTTTTTAAGTGTTGGCAGCACCACAGAAAAACCCAATGTCAAGAAGTTAGAATGATGAGAGGATGATCAAAGAACAATTTATCTAAATTAAAGGTGAGATTAACAGTACTTATAAAAAGGTAGAGCTATGGACTACTTTAACAAAAAATAAGAAAAAGACTTGCAAAGGAACACCATAATCTTATTTAATACTTTGGCCATATTTGGTTATTCTAGCCAGGGCTAAGATAAGCCTATCAAAAAGCACAAAACCTTTTAATCTAAGGCAAACCACATCTATATACTCTGAACATAATATTCTGTCAAAAATAGCAACTTTAATTAATTTTGTCCACATCATTCTATTAAAAAAAAGCATAAAAAATTATCCGATTTGTGTAGGCAACATTAAAGCTTCACTGCATGTAAATGGTATTGCCCAACTCCCTCATAATGATAAAAGAGGTGGACAAAAAAGGTGCTTTGTGCAAATTACCTACAACAACAGCCAGCCAAACTGAAATTCCACAGGTAAAACACAGATTTCAGCCTACAAACCTAGGCACAGTAAGAGTGTAATTTGGTGTTTACCTTGATTTTTTTGGTACCAATCAAACCAGATCATTACCTGTAATTTCATTCATCTGTATTTTGTTAATTCCAGAAATTATGTTTATAAATTTCCAAAGCCATCTCCACTTCCCAACAGTTACTAGAGCATTGCTTTGCCATTCCCATGGTGTTAAAATACCATCCCTGGAGTTCTCAGCAAATGGTTTCCTTTGCAATGCTGAAATAGTGGTAGGTAGAGGGAAATGGACAGGAAAAAGAAGCTCCACTTGTAAGACTTTGATAAAAACACAAAAAAAACCCATAAATATCAATGTAAAATGTGAGGAAACGAGGAGAAAATAAGGGAGAGAAAATTAAAAGTTCAAACATCTGGAAAGTGTGGTAAATTTCCTAATTGAAAATTATAGAATTCTTAAAATTTTAACTGTTTTGGTTTTGATTTTTTTAAATTAAAAACTAACAGAAGCTTTTTGAATATATTTACAATAGATTTTGCAAATTTTATCCAACAATTCAGAACACCAGTCTCTCAGAATTAGTTGTCAAATGTCTGGAAAACATTTTTTCTGAAAAAAAAAATATGACTATGCATATTTGCTTACCTGGTCAGTTAAACAAAATTCACTGGCCGGAGCAGAACACATTGTAAAAGAAACCTGCAAAGAGGGAAAAAAGCTTCATTATAATTTATTTATCTCTCTCATATTTTTGATTAAATTTAGTAATGAGTGGTTATCCTTATATAGAAACTGCAAGCAGCAAAATAATTCTAAATGAAATGCCTCTTAAAATCTAACAGATCCCTTTTGTTCAGAATATTCCTGACTGTGTGGCAGGATTACATTTATAAACAGAACTAAACTCAACAGACATACCAAACCCTGCTATTCAAAGAAAGGTTTAAGGGTATCTGTTACATAGGTGGTAACAACTTTTGTATATTTTTATTCAAATCCAAATGTATAATTATAATTATAAATGATACTCAAATGTTCAGATGGTGAAAAAAAACGTGGCTTGTAGTTCTCATTATATGTTCTTCAGGGCACTGAAATATACAGAGTTATTTTACTTTCTATAATATTTCAAATAAATATAATGTCAAAAGAACATTATTAAGACTACAATGTGATGAATATTAACATAAAAAAATGCCAAGTTTTTAGCCTTCCTGAGCAACTTTTATTTCTTCAATGAGTACAGAATATGTTACAGTTGCTAATTACTTAGCCAGACAGTATTTCCATGGGAACTCCTCTTCAGCCTATGCACAAACAGACATTCAAAAAGTTCAAGCACTGATATTTTGTGAAATTTCATTGATTGACCTGTGGTCTGGAAAGACATTAAATAAGTAGTATTCAAATCCTCACAGAAAAAAAGGTGATAATTTTGCAATGGTCCATATATTCTAATACTGAATGCTTTGGCTGTGTGGCAAACGCTACACAACTCAAGTTCAGCAAATTCCTTTGCAGGAATAACATTGTCCCAGATGAGCTTCTTGGTGCCAAGAAATCAGGCTGAAAATCAGATGCTTAGTTTGGGTCACATGTACTCATTTTTTTCAGAGGATTCAGCATTATACCAGACTTCATATATTCAAGGCCCTGCTCAAAGGTTTCAGTTGCAAACAAACACCAAGCACATTGCAAATAATTTTCTTGATAAGTAAATATCTAAGAAGCATGTTTGGATTGGACATAATCTTCAGAAATTCTGTTAGGAAGAATGATATCTGCCAATCACTATCACCAGCTCCAGTGCTGGAAGATGCAGATGATCCTCCCCAAGGTCAGGGAATAATTGACAGCACGTTCCATCCTTTCTTCATACTGGTGTGACAGAAGGGTTTTTTGGGAGTGTTTCAACAGACATTTATTGACCCCATTTATTTTCTAAAGAAAGAAATCTTTCTTTAGAAATCTTCAATCCTGGACTCTGGAAGCTGAGTCTTATAATTGGAAGTGTAAAAACAATGTCAACAAAAGAGTCTTGAAAAGGATTATGGTGACATAGAAAGACGATTCTTTCACCTCTCTACCAGTCATCTGAGACAGCAGTTTCTGCCATATGGAACATCATTCCATGCATGTGTATTGGCCAATATGCCTAACATTTTTCATTAAAAGGGAAACCACTCACTGTGATGCTGAGAATTTTGGAATGGACCAACAAACAGCAATAAGAAAAGGTACAGACATTGTGCAAACCCTGTCAAACCAGCCCAGTATTCAGCAAAGCCTAGAGTATATCTGCCTAGAGTATATATTGCTTAAAATGAAGGTTTCCCTTGTTACATAAGCATCTTTCTGATGTAGTCAGGCTAGTTTATCTTAATTCAGAAACTGTGATTTAGGTCAAACAACTTTGAACTGAAAGGGTCATGTCCTCACCATTTCCTCAGCCATCTGCCTGTTTGTGACTTTGAGAACACCTATCTCATTTCAGAAAGACTAACTATGTGAGTCCTAACCACAACCCTATTACTGGGTTTGCACCGCTGGACTGTGCATGTAACTGTAGATAAAACATTTTCTCGTCTCAGATCTAATAGCAGGGAAACAGTTTAATAGCAAGAGAGCTTGAACAAATGCAAAAACAGGGAAAAGATGACTGATGATGGGATAAAGGATAAAATAAGCTGATGAGTGTGATTTTGTAAGATTTGCTGTACATAATCCTTTATTCTGTGGTCCTACATGGGAATGAGTTTTACTATGGAAAAAAACCCCAAAAAACAACCAAAAAACCCCAAATTGAAAACCAACAAAAAACATAACCAGAATTCTTCTGTTTAAGAAAATCATGTTTGCATGAGAAGGACTATCACTATGTGCACTAAAAGACAGTAGCCTTTGCCAATGACTATTCATCTCCCTTTTTTCCTGACAGTGTTGTTAGGTCACCAGTTATGTCCCATCAACCTCAATCACTCATGGTTAGACTCCAGAACCAAGCATGGATGCTCCTGATCATTACATTTGTTTAGCATTAGAGAGCAAACTATGTTTCCCTGTTAGACTTCTGGGTACTTCTGCTGTTCCTTTCAGCAACAATGTGATGTGCATGAAAACTCGCAAGAGTAAATGCACTTATGAGAGACGGGATGCAATTTGCAGATTTGGCCAGGTCTCAGAACTGTGATGGCCACACGTCCCTGCTGATGCTGACACTGCTGCCAGCACTCCTGAACCAGCCAAAATCCCTGAACCTATGACTCTGCTCTGGGGAAAAAAAGCAGCAGCTCCACTTCTTTCACTAATTGTGTCACAGCCTCTTTCAGAGCAAAAGATACTGCTCACTCCTCCTTAGTCTTATCTATCTTATCTCTGCATTGCTTAGAGAAAACAATTTCAATTCTTTACCTTTTAGTGAATCACAAACTGTTATCCCCACTTGCTCTGGAGGAACAGGCATCATAAAGAGTCTGATGAAAGACAGGGTTTTTTAACTTGTGACGACGTCCAAGCCAGAAATGAAGCAAGTTTCCCTTCTAGTTTCCAGACACAGTCACCAAATTCTTATTTTCAAATTGAGCACGTGTGACGTAAAAAGCATAAAGTTACCGGAACAATTATCATGCAGTTCTGAAGATACAATTTTCACAATCCCTTCAGAGAAGAACAGTATTTTTATTCTCTTTTTATCCCTCAAACAGTTAATAATAATCCTATTTTATGCATATTAATTTTAAGTCATAACGAGAATTGGAAAGGTATTGATTTTAATGGAAGTTAAGGGCTAAATATCTTTCTATGGAGCCACAGTCTTCCTCCTGTTAAATCTCTACATTTATTGTCTGCACACAAATAATTATAAAGCAAGCATTAGTCAAGAAAGAACTCAAAAGCAAGAGAAAAGCCCAATTATAACAAGGAATTCAATGCAATTATGGAAGTTCGGAAGTTGCCTGGGGTGGTGTTTGCCTGTAAATCATTGGAGAAGATGAAAAGGGAAGAGTTTGTTTCATCCCCACTTTCAAAGTATTATTTTCACTCCAGGTCCACATTGTTAATTTTTAAACCTGAAGTATCAGGACTTCTACAAAGTCACGGTTTAGGAACAAAGATGCCATTAACTGGGTTTCTGGGGGATCTTTATTTTGCAACACTCATCAGTGCTGGGGTTACTTTTATCAGCAGCTGGAGTTCTTGTCTATAGCTCTTGGATATTTGTACATAATTAAACTGGCTTTTCTGACCCTAGCCCTGTAGACATTAAAATCAGCTCAGCACAAACAATCCTGGAATGCATATTATAATGCCTGAACTTCTTCCATCCCATTCCACACCCATTTATGTGAAAAAGGGAAAAGAAATAAGAACAGAGGGCCCACAGAAATGCACATTAGGTAATTAAAGTAAGCATTTTTGAAGTATTAAAATCAACCTTATTTTATTATTACATACTCAAGTCTTCCTATAAAACATGGCTTTGTACATCCTCTATCCAACCATGGATAAAAGAAATTTAACAGTTTAGATGCCTGCTTAAAAAAGTTGTGGAAACAGGAAGCATTTCCGCTGAATACCATTGTGGTAGCTCCAAGGCATTTCAGAACAGCACAGATTTCATTGCACAGTGTTTTTATGGCCTTTTTTCTTTTTTTTTTGTATAATACTGCAATGGGCTTCATATGCCTTCTTACACCAGCACCACACTTGGCTTGTTACAAACACAAAAACAAATATGTCCAGTGAACTTTGAGAGCTACTAATTCCTGCCTTTCAGCATGTCTCTGTTTTAACCCCTGTGTCAGCTACCCACAGCTTTCCAGCTTGGAATCAGGTTCCTGTTCTCAAGGTGGATTCAGATATACCATGATACATCACTCTTGGGATAATGACGTTTATTTTCCCAGTTTTTATCTGTAACACTTCCCTAGAATACAACCAGTTGAACCTAACAAGCATTCCCAGGGTGCCCCCAGTGCTACCAGGACACTGGTAACTCTACTCAACAAACTTACACATTTCAGGAGGAAAAGACTAATAATACTGGAGATGGTAATAAGTGCATGCAAAAATAGCTAACAAAATCCTCTAAATTTCATCAAAAATGCTGACAATCATTGAATTTAAATGTTTAAAAAAATACCCCTTTTTTATGCATGTCTCCAGCTGAACAGGGACAATCTGAAAAAACTGATAAATCATATTTAATTTAAAAAAAATGAAGATGTCACCTACCAGTACCTCAGATACTAATAAACCTGGACTGGAGAATTTTGTAGGCAAAAAAAAGGCGTTAATGATATTTTTTATATTTCAGGTAAATACTAAGGTATGAGAGGAACCAAAATCTTTTTTTTTTCTCATGCATTTGCGTGATAAAAACCACAAACTATTTAGAGAGATTTTCATCATATGGATTTTTAAATTTCATAAAAAAATTATTTTGTGAATGGTTATCTCAAAAGCATAATACAGAAAAATGAATCAAATATTTTATTAAATGAACTTGAGTTCTTCAAGTTTTTTTGCAAACTATTATTGACTTGGGGGTAAAAACTTAATTCTTTCCCGTGAGATCTATTCTACTTTGTAAGGCTTCAAACTCACTTCAGTTCGTAAATTAGGGGTAAAACTAGACTCAAACACTGGCTTTCCTAATTGCAGTCAGATTCCCACAATACCCAAGCAATGACCAATTTATCAACACAAAGGTTATATAACTGTTTTCATTTTCTTAGTAGTAGTTTCACTCACTGCTACAAAAAGAAAGGACAAAGTCTTTTAAGTCTTTTTTACTCCTAAAATATTTAAACCAGTATTGATTTTAATATATTTGCTAGGGGTTGAATTGCACTGTAAACCCTTTTCAGCAGAAAAAGAGAGAAGTAAAACCTCCACTGCATTTGGAGGAGGATTGGAAGGCACATCCACACCTCCCACTGAGTCAGCATCCCCTGCAGCTCACTCCCCATGGCAGCTACTTTGTGGGGCACCCAGAGCAGATCTACAGCCAGGCAACCCTCCTGGAAATCACCCTCTTCATCTCCCTTCAGTAGGCAAAGAGCAGATTTCTGCTTTCCTGTTGTTTGTTCCCTGCAGCTTCTCCAGGGTCCGAAATGTCTCCCCATGGAGAAGAAACCCCTCATCCAAATGCTAGCACGAGGCAAAAATATCCTGTTCCAGACTGGTGAATATAAAATACTACACAGGAATAGTAGCTCACAAACTAATCTTAAATATCTCACTATAGGTGCAGAGCAACTCCATTAAACCATACACCAGAAAAAACAAAGCACATCCCGCTCAGCCCTGGCTTTTTATATTAGCATTTCTTTTTGATTAAAAAAAAAAGTCCAAAAAAACCCAAAACCCACAGAACAGTGAGAACTATATTAGTTATTTATCTAGGAGAGTAACTTGCTTAAGATTTTTGGTGTTGTTTCAGTAGAGCTTTGTAATTTGTCTTGTAACATTTTTCAATATACCACATGAATGGAAAGCTGAATTTCAAAGAACAGAAATGCCACAAGTTACGTAACAATGGCTGCAAAGTGGATTTTTAAAAAATTCATAATAGGTATAATTAGCTCAATAGAAAATAATCACATTATGTTTTAATGCGTCTTTAAAACATTCCAGATGTTTTATGCTTTCAGTACTTCATTTCTATTTACTTAAACCCTCTTTAAACAAGGTTTGTACAGGAACAGTACCTAGACCTGACAGCTAAATGCCAAATTGCTCATTTTTTCACTAGTGTAACTAAACAGGAGAAATTTACATTCTGTTTGCTGCTCACCCCCTCAAACAAACTAAATAAAAACCTCATCTAGCAAATCTATCCAGATATAGTGTTATACAGGAGGTGAGATGGGATGACATGTCACTCTGTACTTCTGGTTTTTTTCCTATGAAACAGAATGGTCTTAGCAAATCAAAGAAAAGCACAAAACAAGGAAAAAGACCTCTAATCCCTGAGATTCTCAAAGATAATTCTCAAAAATTTCATCTTTCAAATCCAGTCAGATAACTCTCTATACTTACACTTTATCCTAAAGATTATTCTCTACCTTAAAATTTTGATATCTGTTCTTAGAAAAATTCCAGCTCATCTTTCCCGGTACAGCTTCAGTATTCCCGCTGCTTCTCCTTTTGTTGACTGCTTCATCTCCCAGTATTTTTCCACACAAGTCACATCCCCCACCCGTAACTATTTTTACATCAGGAACCTGTTGCCTCCATGGCCAAACACTGACTTACGATGCGCTTTGCCCTGTCCTGACTGAGGAACAAGCCGTGGTTCCGTCGCCCATGGACAGCTCGGCTCCCTCTCACAGCCAGCCCGAGGTCTCCTCCTGGGACCTGGCGCAGACAACTGGAGCTGGTGGAATTTACAGCACCACCGTGACCTCTGCCTTTAACCTTGAAAGAGCTCTGTTATCTCTAGAGCACCCTTCTTCCCTCTGCTAAAACAGACAGATTCCCTGCAGAGGTTTTTTAGCTGGAGAGAAATATTTCAATTATTCTTCTTCTTCTGACTATTCTAATACAGAAATCTTCTCACACAAAATGTTTTTCTTTTCTGCAAACTATAAACATTCTGATTTCTGATCCTTCTGTGATGTCCTCCTCCGCACAACTTCATCCACAGCATTCGTGTTTCACTAGTTAAATACAATAAATTGATATCAGTATTTCAGTAGCTGCTATTGTTACTCTCTCCCTCTTCTCCAACATATTCTCCCTCTCCTTTTCCAACTCCCCAGTTATGTCAGGAGCTATATAGTCTACCAGAAGAAAACTCCTTCTGCTGTTATATCCTGTTGCCTGATTCTCTTCCATTTTTTGTACCTGTATGTCTGATTTCCAAAAAGAAGTATCCACTCTAGAAATATTCCCTCTTATAAAGTACTTGCTTGTGTTGCTCCTCCACTTCCTCCTCTCTCAATGCAGAATTTCATAAGAGCCTTCTCTCATTTCCTGGCATCTCCTTGGACCGAGCAATTAAATATTTTTCTACTTTAGTCATGTCCAGCCACAGGTCAAAGAACTGCCTTCCACCAAGAAGTGTCTCTTGGCCCTTACACAAGAGCAGTTCAATGCATTGGTGATATTTCCATCCTCTAAGGTGCATTGGGCCTCTGTCTTCCAGTATATTAATGAATCCCTGGTGCATGGATATCACATATACACGTTCCAACCTAAACTGTGCTTTTAGGTACTTAGACAAGCTTCATTACTGAATAAGCCAAGCACTTAACAAGCTTTAGGTATTTATGCCTACAATAGCCCTGTAAGAGATCCCTATTTTTACCTGATGGGGAACTGAGGCATAGGAAAACTACTTATGCTACTTAACATCGGGATATCTGTGATAACTCAGGAACCACGACTAAGTCTCTGATAACCCAGACTAGAATGCCAATCTAAAACCATTCCTCCCACTTCCTGGGTGATAAGGGTTCAGCAAATCTTATGTATGCAGATTTTCTCCTGCTGCCCTTGGAATGTTCTGTGCATAGATGAGCTATCTTGGCTGGCTTGCAAACAAAAAATGGAGTGTCTTTTCCTCCCTCTATACACCTTTAGACAGAAACTGGTTAGCCAGAAGTATTTTGCCTTGTGCAGCATTTTTTAGTCTTTGATACAAAAATTGATGTTCCTATAGCTATAAACATATGCAGTTAATAAAAAGCAAAACCAAAAAAAAAAAAAAACCACAGAATAAAGGGGAGAAGAAAGAAACATGCTATGTGTGGTTTGTGTACAGAATTCCAAAGCAACTGTAAATCCATGCTATTTTCAGTGCCGTCTTATTTCTTCTTAATTCCTCAGGAAAATATGTCCCATCACGCCATACAATTCAACACACTTTGTCAAAGCTTTCATCAAATATGGAGCAAAAAATAAAAACTCTAAACATTGCTGTATTCAGGACAGTGATACACACTTTATTTACTGAAGACTGGGATTTTCTTCCTGCACCTGAGTCTGTTTAAATGAGATAGCTCCACTATATCATGAAGAAATACTGCCTACATAGAGATAGCAGCCAGAGGTAGCCACTGTGACTTCACCAGTACAACTCCTCAGATATAGAGTTATTACAAATTATTATCTCTATCAGATAGGTAAGTCTGCTGAAGTGAGGGGAAGAGACAGGAGAATGAAGAGGAAAAGTTGATGAAGGCAAACAATGCTTGTAAATCGTGTGCCTAATGCAGACAAAATAATAAATAAAAATTATTTCCAGTGAACCAGTAAAACTTCAGGAGATAAAATGTTTTTGTTCCTCATTCAGCAAAATTTCTGTTTCCTAGGCCTAAAACTGTAAAACCTTTATATCCAAGCTTATATGATCTTCAAAACAAACCAAATATTCTTTCTAAATAGCAGCAACTTTAGTAAACAGAATATTTGCTTCACTGATACTAAATACTTTGCACATCCTATGTATTGAGCTAGTCAACCTTAGTCTATTGTTTATTTGCTAAGTTTCTCAAGGTAAGATGAAAATAATACCTGACAATGGCAAGTCCTTTTAAACAACTTTTAAACAACTGCATCTATATTGGTTGTTTGGTCCTGTTCCCATAACAAAGCATGGTTTGTGCACGGCTGAAACATCTCTTATCTAGTTCATTTTATCATTTATAACCTACTAAGAAATATCAAGAATATTGAAAATAGCAGCTTAAAATTATATCACAGGAATAGGAAGAAATGGCCAACTGTCTCCAGGGAAGTAACAACTGTGCAACTGTGTTCCTAACTCATTTAATATGATCATGAAACTGTTTTTGTATAGAAGTATAAATATTACTGTAATGACCAAGAGGAAGCTTTGAGACCCATTAGCTTTTATAAATACTATAGCAGCAAATATTCTTTATGAGAATCTATAAGAGCACCACTGCTGTACTGCTGGGTATAAATTATACTTTTATAATGTACAGACAAGTCAGTTCTACCAATATATGTTATCTCTTGTTTCCATGTACACATCAGAGCCACAACGTCCATTTATGTATAATAGATCTAGATGAAATTAGCCCAGTTTATGGATGTGTCCCAAGCTGCAACTTTTAAGCTGGGCCACGCTGAACCAAAAGAGAAAAAAAAAAACAACCAACCAACTAAACATTTAAAACAAGGGCCTGCATGCCATGAAGTCTGGCACAATCTTAAACCATAACAAGGCCATAAGTATGGTATTCTCAAGCACTAACACACTAAAGTATATCTAGTTTAATATATCTTACAGATGGCAGTATTTTGCCACAGCAAGGAGATCTTGGCAGGGAAGCAGAGAAAACAATAAAAACTGCAGCTTTTAGAACTGGATTTTCAGAAACTGGCCTCCATGTTTGAAGACAGTCTGGAAGTAAAGCCTTTAATTTCCTCTGTAGCTGTTGCCAAGAACACAAAAAGCCTTGAAAGGAGGAGATGAATGAAGAGTGTTGTGGAAGGTAAGGATTTGCAGCAGCAGGATGCTCTGGTGTTGTCCCATGGCAGAGAAGACACTGAAGTTGGGTCTATTTGCAAAAATCTCTAAGTACTGAAAGTAAAGCTAACTACTTATCCCCCCTCAATACACTTGCACAGGCTAGTGCTCTAGGGTACTCAGCCTTACAGCACTCACACAGTCCTTGTAGAACTACAGTTGCATCTTTGTGACTTACCATTAGCTTTCCATGATTCCTATTTATCTACAAAACCACCTTAACAGAGTCCAGGAAAAGGAAAGATTGCGTGACTTAAAACTAGCACCAAGAAAAAGCTCGACCTCAGTCAGCAGAAGCCTCTCCTTGCTTCCTGTGTCCCAAACGTTGCTGCTCACCCCTTAGAAATATTCCTGTCTTTTGCGTCTTCATCCTTTGTTCACTGGGGTTGGGGGCTGTAGGGGCAAAGCCAGGGGCAAGGGGTTGTCAGGGCAATGTGGTGCCTAACCCTCTCCAGCCCTTTCCTGCAGCTCCCAGTGAGGTCCATGTGGCATAGTGGTTGCTCACTCCTCTTCCAGTAGGAGGATTTACTCCTAACATATTCCCACTCCTCCTGGAAGAGAGGAGCCAGAAGGCATGGTGAGTCACCACTGCCTACCTGCACGTCCTTTGGATGCACCACTTTGCCTCATCCTCCTCACAGGAGAACTGGTAAAATCACACATGATGCCTGAGAGATTCCCACCTTGAAGTCCCTTACTGAAAGCAGAATTTACCATCTAGAAGGAAGAGCAACTGTGCCCAGAATGCTTTGTGGTTTGGTGGGCAAGGCTCCTGGCAAACAGGAACCAGGCCTCCAGCCTTCTGTGATCTTCCTTGCAGCACTCCTCAACTTACTCACTAAAAGCTGCTGGTAGCCTGTAAGATATCACAAGATAAACTACAAAAATATTGTAGGATTTAAAAATAGAGAAGAAAACATATGCATATCTCTGCATGTGCAAGTGAGCAAAACAAACATCATAAGAGCTTCCAAAGTTTTGCTTAATTTTTATCTATTGGTAAAAGAAAACCACTGCACTATCAGTAAGAGGAAGATCTTTGGTTTGTGTTCTCCAAAATGTTCAGTAGTGCTTTGATTAAATAGGATTGGGAATCACTACTGTAAAGCAGTCATCTCGGTAGCAGCAGAGAACCTCCCGAGTAAATTAGATCTGCACTGTACAGCACCAACTCAATTGGAAGGAGTTATTTGCTCTTCAACCCATTCTTTAATGTGTTTTTTTTTTCCTTTAAAAAATGTTGAGAGACTGAAAGAATGTTTTATAACCATCATTCTGCTGCTGGTAGTAGAAATACTTTGTCAAGAAAAGCTCTAGAAGTTCTGTTGGGAGATAGCCTTTCCTATAAGATACTCATTTACTGAGGATAATGTTTTCAAAAGCCAGCTTGTCATATCACAGCATTTTTCTTCTCATTTCCTTGATCATTTTATGTTCAAATAAAATTGTTCAAATGATCTCATCAGGTCCTGTTTGGTTTGGTCTTTTCTTACTGTTTTTTAGTTTAAATCTCTAACATTTTATTCAATTTCCTAGCTCCTGAAATAGCTAACATTACTGTTATCATAAGCAAAGTAGCCACCCTGTTATCATGCATAAGCAGTCTAGTCCCACTTTCCTTGTGACATGTTCCAGGTTAAGGAAGAAAGCTAAAGGTTAAAATTAAGTCATGAAACAATGCACTTTGTATCTTGATTTTATCCTACTCGAGCTCTTCCCAACAGCCATTGGACATACCTTCAGCTTCCAGCCTGTAAATCCTTCCAAGGAAACCCTGCCCACAAGGCAGATGAGCCAAACCACAACGAGCAGGGTGGTGCACATCACACACTGAGATACGCAGGTAACAAAGGGAAAGCTGCTACTTTTTTTTTGCAACACAATATGAAAGTCTACCTTAAAAACTGCCCAGAGCTCATCAGATATGGCTGAAATTCCAATACTTTCTCCAGTGAATTGCTCAATACCTTTTTCCTCAATCTGCAGTAGATGAGAGCTTTTTAAAAAATGAGCAAGCATGACTCATTTTTATGACCAGTGCACCATTCGTAAAATGCTTTCCAACCAGATTGCAGTTCAAACAAGACATGTGTATTGTTGCAAAACAAAATATGCTGGCTGAACAGAATGTATTCATCTATATTAGTTTTTCTTTCTAAATCCAGCACACTGTGAGCTAAATTAATCTGCTGAGTGCTAAATTCATCTACTGAGAGCTACTGTAGATTCAGGGAAATGTTTTGAGTGCTGTAGCAAACAAGTCTCCCTCACTCAGGAGCCCTCTGTGGGCTGCTGGTGTTTTAACCATTTTGTCTGCTTCCAAGCAAGGGAGCAGCTGACAGACGAGGGAAACGCTCATTGATTTGCAGGGGCAGCACCACAGCCAATCAGCCCTAGAACAAGGCACAAGCACAAATCTCTCCAACTATGCATATTTATATGCAGCTGTTATACCTCCAAGTCTCCAGTGAATACCGAGTGCTTGTGTGGCCACCAAGACACACAATGCTACCCTGCAGCCTGCTCTCACTTCACTGTGGTAGGGGAAGATGGAATATACAGAAACACATTTTATTTTTCCTGGCTTGGCTACCCCAGCAAATTACATGCCTAATACAAGTACACTGTAGCTGCATAAATTCTTAATCCAGAGGCATTTTCAAAGGTCTGAAGGAAACAAACATCTTGCAAGAATGTATTTTCAGTAGGTAGGCTGAGCTACAACAATGGAGTAACAGAGAGAAGCATCTTGCCAACAGTGTCAAAAAGCCCTGTGGTACTGAGGGAAGGGTAAGGGAAAGAGCCTTTCCTGGTTCTGCCTGGTTCTGCCACCCTTCCAGTGGTGATGCATGGGCAGCACCGAGAGATGTGTCTGTGAATGGAACTCCTCAGCTCAGAGGTGGGGCACGGGGGTTAGGAAGAATGACAGGGGGTTTTCCTTTTGGTTTAGCAAACTCTAAGATTTGAAAACATGCCCCACAAGAGAGAGGTCTGTGGAGCTGAAAGAGAGAAGTCCGAGTAGAGATGCAGGTAGAGAAATGGCTCTGTGGAAAGGAAAACCCAATAATCTGACACTTTTAGGAAGGCTGATGAAGTAAATGCACCAAGGATTTAGAGGGGACTGGCTAATTATTTAATGGTCAAACTGTTATTTGTTTACCGAAGTAGAATGGTATTTAAAGCTGTTTCCTACAGTCTATGGGCACACAAATCTTCTGAAGACTTCTATCAAAATCAAGAGCACATAAAAGGGGAAAAAAGACAACAGGATAGAGTATTTTCACATCTGGTATTTACAACTGAAAAAGAGTACAATCAGGGTTTATTTATTGTGGCAATCACATATAAACTTAACTCCTACTAGGAAATTATTCTCATATTTTCAGTTCCAAAGAACAATAGAAAAAGGCTTCCACTAAACGCCAAAAGAGAAACCTTCTACATAGTGTATATAGGCTAAATAAAACTGCTAATCTGAGAAAGATTGTTACAGAAATCTACATCATTTTAAGATCAAACTCCAAGTGGTATTGTATCAAAATTATGAAAATCTTGCATGGATCAGGAAATGAAGCAAATGGACCTATTTTATCTTCCAGTTTATTACTGAAAATGGGTTTTACAATTTGCTGTGCATAGTTAAAGTGCTACCCAGACAAATTACAGCTGCTCTTTTAACCTGAACATGAGATGGCATAGTTCCAGCCAATCTGAAGTATGGTTTCTAGGCAGGATGTCAAATCTCAGCCCCCTGGGTTCCAGAATGATGGATTGAACCTTGAAAGTTGCAACAGAGCAGCATATGTGATTTCTGTACTGTATTTTGATCACTCATGAATATATTAAAACATGTCCATGTATGCTATTCAAAGTGTTGGTTTATTGCTTAAACTATAATTAAAAAAAAAATAGGTAAACAAACACATACTAAATATGCAATGCTAATTTAAAGGCAAAAGAATGGTTTATAATGTGGGATTTTTTTCTTTGTTTACTGATGAGGACATTAGCTAATGATGCAGCGAAAGGGCACCATTTTAGAAGCTGTGTCTCACACAGCTATTGGCATATAGTGCCTATGAATTCAAAAAGAAAAAAAAAGAAAGAAAATAGAAGAAGTGATGAATTTTTGCATTATCAACTACTGCAAGTACATAACAATTAATAATTTTTAAAACAGTTTTTGGCATGCAAATACACTGTCCAAGTGTTAGATATCAGACACACTCCTCCACCTGCTCATTCCGATGCTCCAAATGTGTCATAACTCCATTCCTTAATTTATTTTCCCCTCTTCTGTGTACCTTTTACCTTCAAGAACAGTTTCCCTAAAAAACTATAATTAATCCAAGGAAAGATATACCCCAAAGTGCCCCTTAGAAAGCTGGGGGAAGGTGGAGCATACCAGTGTCACACATGGAAGCTGTTGGGGAGTTCACCCTGACTGTGTGCTTGAGGAGAAGCTCCTTGGGCAGGAAAGTCTCCTGCTCTGTGCTGAGTGTACCTCACACAGTGAGGGGCTCCAGGCTCAGGCTCTGAGTGCCATCCCAGTATGAAAATAAATCTGTTAACAGCATCATCATATTGCACTTGGACCCCACTGAAATCTTTAGCTCTCCACATAAATGCACGCCAAAGTTTCCAGAATCAGGGACAGAGCACAGCTCCTAAAAGACTGGGGCAGCTTCAAGGCAAAAACACACTTTTAATGGAAGAAAAAAAAAGTGAAAAGCCAACAGACATCAATTTTATGAATAATTTGTACAACTCAGCATTTTAAAAAGATCCTAATTTATGTGCTTTTCAGCTGGTTAATGTCTGCCTCTAGGATATGGTTTTAAACACAGTATTAACATTGTGACTTTTCTGCTTTTTCAACTTCTATGGTTTTACTCTTCAGAATCCTCTTGTTTATGATGACAATAAAAAAAACTTTGATTTTTAATTTAAGAACAGAGCTACCACATTCTGTTTTAAGGTTGGCTTTGAATACTACCCTAAATACATATTATCCCTATATTTTATATCATGTATACATATCATGTATACATGATATGTATACATGATATGTAAACATGATATAAAATATAGAGATAATATGTATTTATCTCTATATTTAGAGATAAATCTATCATGTAAGTACATGTAAGTACTTAGATGATGTAAGTACTTACATGTACTTACATGTAAGTACTTACACGATGTAAGTACAACCAATACAATTTCAGAATCTGGATGATTTGTGTTTCTGTAAGACTATTAGCTCAGAATCTCCTACATTTTAAAAAGTTATTACATTAGCCAAGACAATATTACAGATTCACACAGAAAACTGAGACAGGAAGGCACCTCTGGAGATTGCCTGAGCCAGCTCAGCTCAGAGCAGGTTGCTCAGGGGTGTGTCCATCAGATTTTAAATATCTCCAAGGATGGAGACTCCACAGTTTCTCTGAGCATCCTGCTTCAGTGCTAACCACCCCCAGGTAAAAAGCTGTGATTTTTTTCAAATCGCCTTTGAATAGAATTGCTTATCAGCTTTTCACTGAATACCACTGAGAGGAGCCTGGCTCCATCTTCTCTACTGTATCACATTAGTTTTGTACACATATCATGCACATAATGTGCTGTATTTAAACATCAGAAACTAAAATGGCTAAAGTTCATCAGCTTTCAAACATGATTTCCCATTTTTCTAGTTAATTTTTAGCATGCCGTTGAGGGCATGACACCAAGAATAACAAAATAAGGAAAACAAATCAAGATGTTCTAACTTAAAAAGAAAGATGTCAAAAATTCTTATTATCTTAGTCTCCTGATCTTTGCTTATAAGTATGCACAGAGAAACCAGAAATTAGTGGGTGAAATTCAGTTTAGATCCTCAGGGTTTAAAAATAGCAGATTTTTTTGGTAAATTTCAAAGGAAAGCACTGAGATTTCTTTAAAAGCTAAGGCATTTCAGGTGTGAAAAGCAAACCCTTTAGGTTTTCATTTGTTCTTCAAACAACACTCTGGACTACAAAATAGGTTTCAAAATTTTACCATATTGAAAGTTTCTAACATCTTTGTTGCTACTGAACATTCCAAAAGAAAGGCTATGAAGAAACATCTCTTAAACTGGAAGTAGAATTACACTGAAGTTAAAAGAAAGATGCAGTTAATTTCAAAATTAATTCAATAGATGTTTTTAAAAAAGGTGTAGAAAATCAAGAATGTGACTGTCAGACACTACTTGGAATTTGCAGTCTTTTGAAAGTTTGTATTTTTGAAACTTGATGATTCTACTTCCAAAAAAGTGGCCACCAGACAAGCTTCTACACTACTTAGCAGTTCACTTTTTTCTTAATGCTCTTAATCTATACATGTTGCCAGGATATGCAGCCCATAAATAAATCTACCAACAGGGTTAGGTAAAGCTAATTCATCAGCTATAATATTTGACATGAGGATCATCATAGTTAATTGATTATGCTCTATATCAAAGATAATTTTGAATGAAATCTGTCTAATATAGGCTGGTGCCGCTCTTGGCCAAATGAATCACCATGAACAAATGACCTCCACAGTTCTCCAACAATAGCATGAATTTATCTTTTATTTTGAATTGGATCATTTGGTATTTTAACTGGCCAGTTTTCCAGGCCTAGGATTTTTTCTACACTTTATCATCCTTATGCTCAATTTGGTGCCAAATGCTGAATATTTCTTTCTTAGTTATTTCATCCTTTGGCATCCTACAAAACCGGGATACTGAAGTTTTATTTATTAAAAGTTAAAGCAGAGAGGACACAGCAGCAGCAACTCCTTCAAACAGTGTTTCCACCACTTTTGGAAAACAAAAGGAACCAACCCAACAGAAGACTACATACCTTTGTGCCTGTTCCATCATCAGATACTCTGCTAGGAAAGGCACGAGTGGCAGAGGTTGGATCCCACTATGATGCAGACACAGGGACCACAAACATTTCAGCCAAGGCAAGCCAAAGAGGCAGCTTTCATCTGCTTGCAGCATACTCTGACTCAGGTTATTACTTATCACACCCCAGCAATGAAATTTGGACGCCACTGAAATTAATGGCAAAACTCTTGTTCAGCAGGGCCAAAATCTTCCCTAAGTTTATTACTAATTTTATAGCAATGACAAAATCTGATATCTTATTACCAAACTCTTAAGGCACCAGCTGCCTTCCTGTTTAGGATCACGCCTTACCATCATGTTTTCCCAATTATTAAATAGATATTTGTAGCCGTAAAAAGGGAACCAAAGAGGAAATAAAAAGGAAAGCAAAAATAAAATAAAAGACTGCTGCTAACAGTTAGCATATATGCTTTAAGTACAACAAATGAATTTTCCAATGTAAAGCCACCAGTTTATTACCAAAAGGCTTATTTTCTTGGAATGGAAACTAAGTTCTCTTTTGGTTTTTTTTTTCCTTTATATTTTATTTTTTGTTACTATTCATTATCGTTAAATTTCCTGTAATTAAAATTTCTGAATTAGAAACACATGACTACTTATGAAGCCAATGTTTCTCAACATACTGAAATCCCAGAACAATGTTTAGCATGAAAAAGCAGATCAGCTTTAATTATTGCTATAGGATTTATGAAAACTTAACACGGTTACAAGCTCTATCTACTGCCCTACTTGTACCTGTAAATATAAGCTCTGCGCAACTTGAAAGTCATCACACACATCACGACGTTATAGTTTAAAAATTCAGCTCCCAAAATGTGTGCTGATTGACTTCCAAGAGTCCATACAATAAGTTCAGGCTATCCATTATTTTAAACTGTCTCAAAACCACAGATTTTTATGAGAAAAAAATCAAGAAAACAGTACTGAAGCAATATATAAAAATATATATACACACCTCAGTGGCTCAATAATTTTCCTGCCACTCCCAAATTTTTACATAGTTTGTTTGATGCTTTAGCAATTGCAAATTGACGTTTATAATGAATTATTTACCCAAACCTGCACCTGTTAGAGTTTTTAGCTCCACCTTATACCTGCAGACCTAAAGAAAAATTACTCATTTTTTAGATCACAGTAATGAAATACTAGAAATTCTTTACAAGCAATACAACAGGTCCTTTCAAAAAAAACAGACAATCACTGTTCCTAGAGAGAAAGGCTGCCTAAAGATACTGTAAATGTGCTCCCAGTTTCTGATGAGGCCAGCTTGCTCTGAAATGCCATTCTGCAGCCACACAAGGGCAATTCCAACCACATCTGGTTTTCACCTCCAGTCCCATCTCTGATAAGAAGAAGAGCTCTTCATGTATTATCTGACTGGCATTCAGAAAAAAATGCTAGAAGGCTTTGCAGGATGCCATTTGTGTATTCATAATAAACAGAAAAAAGTGGGAATGAACTTTATGCGGGAAGAGCAAAGGACAATCCTTTGAGTACAAATCTCCTTTTCAACTCTTATTTTATATGCTTGGGCTATTTTTTGAAACACACAAAAATGGCTGCTTTTGCATCCTTCATAGGATGAGCACTGTATGTGTAAAGCACAACCCAACTTCTGCATTTCGCTTCGTCCTTCCGATGGAATATTGACGTTTTCTTAGATTTATAATAGAAGTTATAATGATGTAGGAGTTGGTCTCCAGGACTAAAACTGACTAAAATATATGCCAAGATACATAAAAGAGAACCTTGCTATGTATAAACTTGCAGCAAATATCAATATGTTCTCTGAGACACATAACTTGTTCTTCCCAGATTAAAATACATCAGGTCATTGTTTGGAGTCATGCAGGACTGTCCCTAAATAAAAGGCAATGCAGATTTCCAAGCATAAGGAGATTATGCACTACTTCAACTCTTGGAGAAGAGAGTGAGGTGGGAATTTTGAAATTTACTTCAGGTCAGTTATGAGAATCGTCCTCTAATTTTCCTCAAGCTTAATAGCACACTTTACAGGAGCTCAAAACAAAGGGCAATGGTTTTCCTATAGCTTGGCTTCTGGTATCTAATTTACTTATTTAAGAAGGCACATTTCCATGCCCATCAATGGAGAGAGAGAGGCTTTTCCAAAGATAAATTCCAGTTGCCTTATTTTCTGAACTGTTTTTTAACATCAGATTATGGAAATATTTCCCGAGCTCTCCTAGAATGGGTACCTGAGAACAATATAACAACATAAAAGGTTTCAATGAACGATTATTAATTTTTACTTCTTTGCCTCTACTGAGGGTATAGTAAGTAAACTTTTTATCCTAAAAATCACAGGAAATTTTTGAAAAGCTACAACTGAACTCTAAGAGTAAGGAATGAATTCAAAATGTTAGAAAATACTGTGTGGCATGAATAAAGACAGACACAGCTGAACTAAAGCACTGTGAGAAAAATACACAAGGATCTCATTTAATTACCTGCATAAACATAAACTTCGAATAACTTAATTGAACAGAAGTGTCTTATGCCACTTCTTTATTTAAAAATACCCCAAACCTATGCCTCATAACCACTATTAGAAAAACCTTTGCAAAAGCAACAATCAAAGGTCAGTAAACAAAGAGAGAAGTGCCCAGTGAGTATGT
Organism: Leptocoma aspasia; assembly: GCA_013399835.1. Lineage (NCBI taxonomy): Eukaryota > Metazoa > Chordata > Aves > Passeriformes > Nectariniidae > Leptocoma > Leptocoma aspasia. Next base: position 1,326,712 of record VXAX01001390.1, on the reverse strand, counting down.
GATGCAAAGGTTGCCAACACGGAAAAAGAGGCAGGAATACAATTGGGAATGAGCAATAGGAAGGGTTTGAGCAGAACAGATCAAGGTGGAAGCAGGACAAAAATGAGATGCCTCAAAGTGGTATTGCAAGCAGCATTGGACAGTTTCAAAATTTAGAAAAATAACTTCTCAACTGGATTTCAGAATGAAGATATGGCCAACAGAAAAAACCCAAGTGTGATGCCACTACAGATTTCTAGTATGGCAGGCCTTTATTAATTTAATCCTGAATTTTAAATGGACTGTTCTTTTGAAGGTTGAGCTCTAAAGAAAAACAAATTAAGAGCAGTAGATAAGCCAATAAGTTACAGAGAAACACAGAAAAAAAATCTCATAAAAACCCCATGGGAATTATATACAGAAACCTTTTATTTCAAACCTGAATTCTTAGTTTAAGACTAAGGTCTTTTGCTTGCCTGATGCTAATAAGGTGGTGGGAAATCACTTTGATACCACTTTTGTTTTCTCAGAGGTAAAACCTGAGGTGCTTGATCATCAGCAGACCCAAATAAACGAAAATCATCTCTATAAAAAGACCACTATTCCTTCCTAACTTCTTTTCAAGTAGCGCATTGGAAATAAATCCTTTCAACTTTATTCTGGTGTATTTTCCACCAGAGTATGGTGCACACAATCTTATATAGGTCATTTTTCTAACTAATGTGATATCACATTAAACTGCTGAGAACATTTGTTACACATTCGACAGAACAAAAAAATCAGAGTCTGTTTTCTTGTTTTAACTGAGGCTTGGGGTACATATAGCTAGCAAGAAGAAAACCAGAAACCAATGGTCATGACTAAAAAATAAACAGAAAACTGCTGAAGTAGTACTTTAATTCTAGGATAATGGACCTGATGCTTCCTCTTCTGTTTTGTAAATATTTTTTCAAGTATTTCCTATATTTCCCATTGAAAGCTGTTTTCCTGTTCTCAGTTGTGTCTCATTACCCATATTGTGTATAAGAGGGAAAACTACTTTGGTCTGGCTGGAAGACTTTCCATAAGATGACACATGATACACTCCAGGACATTTTAAAAATTGTATCTCTGAAAGCAATATTGACATTTAACTTGAGATTTGGCAGGCAGGGGGAAGCATATTTCAGGTTCTTAGTACCAAAAATCTTAGTTTTATTGATCTGCAGAAATGCCACCTCAGAGACGGAGTAAAGCAGCAATTTCACTTCTAATTTCATCCACCGGTTTTTCTGGTCTGAGAGCTGTACATTATCAGTCTCCCATGCCACCATAATCACTTCCTAGGCTGCGTAATTCCTTACCCCTTACTGGCTCATTACTCAGGAACACACTCTAGCTAAGTATTCCAGTTCAAAACACATTTTTCAACATACACTTCTTGGATGGAATGTTGCACTGATTTGTAACAGGCAAAATGTCAGGGACCACAGAGGTTTGATTTGGGTGTGCTCTGAAAACTTTGAAATCTTACCCAGGATTATCCACCTCCTTGTGGTGTCCCTTCCTCCTCTCTCTTTCATAACTCTGGTCACAACAGACCCCTATTTGTTTCCTTCTCTGCTCTTCGATTTCTACAATCTCATCACAAGCCTGACATCTATTGTAGACACCCTTGTGTCCTTCAAATCCCACTGCAAGCTCAGATTTCTAAATTCTGATTTCTTGGATACTGATCCTCTGTGAGATTTTTTTTGGCAATAACAAGTCTTCTCAACATTTCCTTGATTTTTAAAAGCAATATAAAAATAAGTGTGCCACAAAAAAAAAAAAACAGTTTTTTGCTCAGAGGACAAATGATGCTTTGAGTTAAATACACAGTCAGCACAGAAGGGCAGCAGCAAGACCAGATACTGCCTCATTCCTGCACTGGTTGTATCATAATTTTGACCTCGTTTGTCATCTTTTAGGTGTTCAAATAGAAGCTTTCAGCACCTTGGCAAACCAACCACACACCAGAAAAAATCATGGTACAGGCAACATCAAAAGTGTTGTCTAACACCTGAAAAAACCCACCTGATCTGAATTCAGCAGTGGAAAGCTGGAAAAACTTGGGAGGGCTATAGCTGATAAGAAATCAAACAGTTCATGAAAAGGAAATAGTTTTTTTTATTTTTTTTTTTTTTTTTTTTGGAAACCCAAAGAAACAGAAAATTTTCTACCTGAGAAGATTAAAAGAAAAAAGAATTTTCAAAGTCCACACTGCTGAAGTGGATTACACTGCTTAAAAATAAACAGGTACTGACTAGAAAACCTCTTTTACGAGATTCCTCTTGACACTCTGTGGTACTACTGTACCGTTTCAACAAGATGAATTTTTCTAAATTTACATCCAACTATGAACCTGGATCTGGTGATCAGTTTTTTTTTTTTGGTCATGTTTTGGTCATGTTTTAATGTTATCTAGATATGTCTTTAACTGCAAGGAGTTCCATTTGCCCTTGAAAACTCCAGTTTTCAGTGCACACAGAGATTTTAGTGCACACCTTCTACACAGTAACCTCATATTTCCTAGTGATCTCTAATGTGAAACCTGCTTCTACCTAAATTTTATTTCTAGGATCCTTATCTTGTCCACATTCTTGATATATTTTAAGACCACATGGTCTTCACTCCATCATGAATTATATTGTTTTACTTTAGCACCTTCTTTCCTGTGCTTCATTGAGTTGGGTTTTCTTTTTCCTCTTTTTTTTTTCCTCAGTTTTATTCAAAACACTGCAAATTGGACTTTTCTTCATTTTCTTCAAGAAAGCAAATATCTCCAACACACCCTCTGCTCCCTTACTCCATTTATTTTTGTTGATGTTTTCTATTTGCTCCATCAGACTTGGTTAGGATGCCCTGGTGTATTTTGTCTCCATCCTATGTTTGCTTTCCAGTTTGAGAACTTCCTGGCTGACAGGGTCTGTAAATTTTGTTTGTAGAGCACTGAGGCAAAGAGTCAGCACTTAGTGAAGAAGATGGCTGGTTGCTCAGGAGGAGCAGGTGTTTATTATCATGTTATGGGACATGTTCTGCCCTAGTAACTCCCCCACTCACATCAACAGAGAAAATCTGAACACTACGTTGAACACTTTTGACAAGAAATTATCTATATAACTTTGATAACATTTAATGCATTTCTCGGTGTCCAATATCCATCATATGTTAAAGGAAGATACAGTATCCTAGTGCTGCTCTAGCTTACACAGTAAGACTTTGCAGGTGACCATTTTTATCAAGGGTTTGTCATTTGTGTGTTCTCAAAGCTGAATTATAGTATGTTACTGAATTCATTGGCAAAATACAGACTCTATGTACTCACGGTTTATGTACAAAGGGATTTGTTTAGAATTAGACACACATTCTTAGCATTGTACATGTCTGTTTCACTTCGTGGTAAGAAAGGGCTGAAGTAAAATCCAAACAAAATTACCACAACGTTCAAATCCCAATTTATCTTCAGCTATTCTATAAGTACAGGATCTTCCCATGGGCACTTCCTTAGCTACTTAGGAAGCTGCCATGCTGAAGCTGAAATATTTATAATTGGTTAGGGTTTTAGGGGTTTGGGTTGTTCAGGGATTTTTTTTGGGTTTTGAGTAGGTTTTTTTTTTTGTTTTGTTTTGTTTTGGGTTTTTTTGGTCATCTATCCAGAATTTGCTAGATAGGAACTTCCCATTATTTTAGCTTTTCTGAAGCAAGACTTTCACACTGAATTTTCAGTGGTACATTTTAGATGCCCATGAGAGCAATGGATGGAGAAAAGAAATAAAGCAGAGTGAATTTGGTCCTGGACCAAGAGCTCCAGGAAGGTTGTTCCTTGTTATTTCAGAAAGCAATGGAAGTATTCGGGCACTACACCAGGAAATACAGCTGGAAATAGGAGCAATGCTAAAGGCTGAAAAGACTTCTTTTAACAATGTCATCCCCTAAAGTAGCTCTTGCCATACAAATCAGTTTGCTGAACACGGGATGTTAATTGTAACAAAAGAAGTTAAATTTTCCTGATTAACTCTTTACAAGCTTAACAACTAGAAACCCTGTGCATAAATTCCCCCTGAAAAGCTAGAAAACTGTGTGTGTTGGGATGGGCAGGGTGAAGTAATAGGGAATGTGGAAAATGGTAGAGGAGATGGGAAGATAGGGTGAAGAGAACACAAGGGAACCTCTACGTGTCCACAAGGCACCACCAGTTATTCTTGTCCTTCCTCACACATTTTGCTAATGACTCCACTTGATTCAAACATTCCTTGTAAATCAGACCTTCAGGATCTCTGATTATTGTCACTGTACTCTGCCCCCTTCTTGCTGTCCAGTGCCCAAAATGGGATATCATGCTCCAGACTACCAACACGGTCCCAGCTAACCGGGAGTGTCTGTCAACAGCAGCTGCACACACTGCACAGACATGCATTTTTACTGAGCTACTGACAGAGAGAGAAACTCATGTTCTGCCCCTGAATAGCTAAAGCTCTTTTCTCAGAGATATACAATATCCCTTTAATCACCTGGTCTTGGAAGGCAGTTCTATAAGAGACTAGATAGCTCAAAATAAAAGCCTCTCCTAGTTGCCTCACAGAAAAGTGAAAATAATATTCAGAACATATTTGTTTTTCTGTATATCTAGTAGTTGAATCAGCACTGATCAGAAACAACCTCAACTCTGAAGCACTTGATTAGAAAACAATATAAATACTTATGCAAGACAGGAGAGGAGGGGATATATTTGTCTTCAGTGCTACTGCCAGAACAGATGAGCCTGCACAAGAATAGAAGGCACAGTGCTCACATTTCTGGCTGAAAGCAGATATTCCTTCACAAGACCTGTGAAAAGCAGGGTATAATCACTTTGAATGAGAACCCTACTAAGAGCTGTGTCTTTAAGCATTCCTTAAACAACACGGAAACATTTCAACTGGATAATGTTAGGAAGCAGCAAAATACCAAGGGATTTCAGCCCAGTTTAATGGAGGGCTGATGTTGGGAGAAGGGAAGTGATCAGAGCCACTCAGCCGGACAGTAGGGTATGGGACCTCCCTGGAGAACACCTCTGGTATCACAAAGACTCTGTCTTGCTGCTGCTCACGCTGCTCTGGCTACGGACATGCACCGCACAGGTTTCCCAGGCACTGGGGGAAAACCCAAAGGAGGTGAAAGCTCAGGGCAGCAATTACTGCATGGCTGTATTCAAGATTATTTGCAGTGTAACTGTCGGTGTGCAGGTCTCATATAATATATTTATAATGGTGTAACACATACTGGCCTCAAGTAAATCACTAAGCACACCACTCCTGATGGTTTCAGTGGTCTTATTTCCATGAACATACGTGGCTTATCCACAGCCAAAGCCTTTGAAACTAGATTTTCCATATAGATCTACTATCATGTACTTCATTTAATAAGAATTAACGTGAAAAATCACAGCTTAAACATTAAATTTGTTAATGTTTCACATTGTGTAAAATCACAAGCACAACTATTGAAGAAATGCAAAATACACATTTGTCACATTATAGAGTAAGCAGGAAATATTTTTGACAATTTTGCCTTGAAAAAGGCTATTTCTTTAAAAATAAAGTTATTTGCAAGAAAATGTGTCAATTTACTCATCATTTAAAAAAGCAGAGAGGGTCTTGAAATTGCTTAAATATCCTATTTAAATATTTTCAAGATTAAAAAGTTCCGATTTAAAGTTCAAAATTATCTTTTTTTTTCTTTTTCCCAAAGACTAATATAGATGTAGAAAAACAAGACAATTTGAAATATTTCAATATATTCTGATAGCAATATACATCTTGATGTGATTCACCTTCCCCTTGACCTTTATATATAAGATAAATTTTTCTTTTATCTATTTCAGAGATCAGAAAGTTATGAAACTTAAAAAAATCTTGACACACATGATAATTACTTTTGATTTGTATTCAAGCTATGTAAAGTTATTTCATCAAAATATTTGAAGATTAGTTTTAGCAATATTTTGAATGTGTCTTTCTCCTCCCTGATTTTTTTCATCCTAGAGACATACTTTTTAAGAATCAGTCTTAATATTAAAGAGTATTCCTTTTTTTTTTTTTTTTTTTTTTTTTTCCTGTGGCTTAGTCTTCCCAAGGCCTTAGCCAAGACTTCTAACATTATGGACCATATTCTTACAGCAACTGATTGTGAAGCCACAGCCAGAAGTCTTTAATTTAAGGTGAAGAATGGGTGTCTGGGAGGCATAAAAAGTGCTGGCAATGCTACTAATTTACAAGAAAATATTAACATCAACAGTTCAAAGCCCAAGACAAAAAAAAAAAGTGTTCTAAATAGAGATGAAATGCAGCATCAAGCAAGGACTCTCAGTCCTTTTTCTGGGTGAAATAGGGAGCACTGCACTTGTTGAATCCAGAATACTACCCAAAAAACAGCATACAGATGTTCAGAAGAGGAAATCCTTGCCAAATTTGCAGTGCATACTAGCAATGGTATCATATATATGTAACAGACTCTCCACTCACAATCATCAGCTCCCTGGCCTCTTACAGAATTGTACTGCATGTCTGGAAGAGGTTTATACTCCAGAGGGGCAGTGCCTCATCTGTTTGAGCTACACTGGACAGGTTTGCTGCCCTTGAGGGGTGATACATCTTTGGTGGGCTGTCTCCTGCATCTATGGGTCAGGGCAGGATCTTTGCCATCCAGTGAAGTGCCTTTTTCATGCCCCTTGATGCACAGCCCCAAAACACTTTTCCACATCTCCCCCACTTGGGGCACCATTTTACTTTCCAAATAATAGGAATGTGAATAATCAAAAAGCACTCAAAATTCTGCAGTTGCCAAGGATGCAAGCTCCCCAACATTTAAATAATTTTTTTTTTTCAGTAAGCTACTTCTTTTGTCTACTGACCTTCTCTAGAAACCGGCCTTTTATACAAAATGGTTATGTACAAAACTGTGAGGGTCTGGCCAGGGCTGGTCTCTGATGTGAGCAGTCAGTTCAGAGGAGTGACTATTAACAAGTCTTAATTGCAGCAGAGTGTAATTTAAGTGCCAGGTAGTGTTCATTTTGCACATTTTCACATATGAATGTCTATATTCTTTTAGACCTTTCTAAGTTTCATGTCAAATGGCATTTTGCCAGAAAAATACCCAAACACAACGGTTCAGTGCTAAAATCCTACCTCCTGGGCAAACAGTGATTTAAATGTGGTTTAATATTAAATGTATGTGCATGTTTTAGTAAATACATCCTTGTAAAACCATCATTGGAAGCACAAATTTGAGGTCTTTATGCCTCAATAGAACACTTATAATATAACATAGCCATCACAATGTATATGATTAAAAGAAAAAGGTCAGATGTACTAGGAGTATTGATGAAATCAGCATTGTCACTATGATGTTATTAATATCCTTCTTATTGATTGTCATCCATTTAATTGCATCCTCAAGAATTCCCTATTCACAGACCCGATGCAATGAGCTGATCTGGACCCTTTGTCTCAGAGACGTGAAACTGTTAAAGCCAGAACACTCTTGTTTAGCAGCACCAGGACTACAGCAAGTTATTATATTATTCCAGAAAAATCAAATAATTTTCTACTGGGGTTGATTTTTGCATCCCTCACTGAATCCATCAATGCCTTTGTAACAACTTAAAAGGCGTCAGACAGAAAAGCTAATCCAAAAACTTAAGTACAGACAATATGTTAAGTTTTATATTAAAAATTATTTGATCTCGGAGGCCATTTTTCTGACTAAATCTGCAAATCATTCTGACATTTACACACTTAAAAAGAGATTTTAGATTCTGCTTAGTCAAGAAAGAAAGTTTTAAATGAAAAAAGCAACTGCTGTATGAAAGAGTCCAACTAAGAGGAAATATCCAGAAATCCATTTGATTTACTCAGTGTCAGTATTTCCCTAAGATAATTGCTAAGGATTAGACTCTCACTTGAAAAGGGAGCCTACAAGTCATGTCTGTGGAAGTAAGTAAAGAAAATAAGTGCAAAGGTGTGGCCATATTACACAGGACATCCTAATTACACAGGACATCCTAAAATACCTTCTCTCATCATTTAGCATCTTGGCTAATAGTCCAAGACCCTCAGATTAGTAGATCACGTCCTTCATTTTTTTCAAAACCAGCTCAAAATCGTAGTTATGAGTACCTCTGCCATGCTAGAAGAAGAGTCAGTAAGAAGGTGGCTGGCACCACATTCTTAGTTTGTGCTTATTCCAAGCAGCAGCAGTAACTAAAACTTCTGGAACTGAAAATCTTCTGAAATGGAGATTTTATTTTAATAACAACATTTCCAGGGGAAGTACTAGCTTTACCAAAATCAGTGGGATATTAGGATAAAAAGGTTGTATATTTAGCTAAAACAAAAGATCTGTAATCTTCTCTCAACAATACTTTAAAGCCTATCACCTTTTCTAATTTTTTCTGATTTATTTTCTTCCAGATAGTTCAACTAAGCATGCATCATGGAAGCCTATAAGTAGAGTTTTTTTCTGATTTTTGTATGAAGCAAAACTAAAGGTTTATTTTCAACATATCGTATTTTTCTTGTTTCCTGATTATTATCACATCTTGAAAATTTGTTAAAGTAACGGAATCCTAATGTTATATATTATCATTTATTCACTGCATTGAAAACAAACTAGCAAAACCATACAAATTTGCTACATCTACCTGGTAAAAAATGAATTTACTAGCAAGGAATCAACTCTCATGTTTTCATTAAATAATTGTTAATTTTTTGTCTCCAGAAAAATTGTGCATGTTTGCCACAGCTCAGCTATGAGCTACTCACAGAAAATCCTAAGAACACGATGTGAACACAAAATGCTGTTGTCTAAAGACACCTCAGTTTTACAGTGGGAGTGTTGATGCCTCCAATCCTTTTTATTACCTGAAAAACCATCAACAGCTTTATAATGATGAATGCAATACAGTTCAGTTTATATTTGCAAAATTCCCTTTTAAAAACAGCAGATGTGTGCCAGTGCATCTGGAAACCGCTTTTAATTATATTTTCCTCAAGTGGGAAAGCAGTAGCTTGTACCCTTAGTGAAGGTTTTATATCTGACCACACAAATGCTTGCAACCACCTGTGCTTTACACTGATTTTCATTATAGACTGTATCACATTACTGCCCTATTATTCCAGAATGCCATTTGAAGCTGTTGTGTGACTAAGCTGCATCAAGTGTGGTCTTGAAAAGGCCTCCACTCTACAAAAATATAATAAACTTGATTGAAGTTAGGGTACTTACCACAGAGGGTATCACAATATGCATGCTCCTCAAGTTGGCTTCTCTTGCTCTGAAAGTCATAAAGGGTATACAGTAACAATCATTATTGCCAGTCTGGGAATTGCAATTTTTCAAACTAATGCATGTCCCCAAATGAGATACCTTGTAAGTATTTGGAATTCCTTTCTGGTACTTGTTTCTTTCCTACTATTAATACAGCAGTATTTTAGTCAAATACTTTGCTGGTTCAGCCGTGCTCTGAGACCACAAAAAGTAATTTCAGCTGTGATCTGCCAGCATAATGCAATTTCAATTCTGTCATCAATATTTTCATAGGTGGCAAACATTGTGAGTTACACGACTCGGTTGGGTTTTCTAAACTCAAACCTTCCTCCCCTACTCCCTCTTGCCCCACCCAAGTATAACAGCTTTTTTTTACATCACTGTTTCTCATTTCTCACAATTAAAAAAAAAGTTTCAGATATCTGCAAAACTCTTCTTCACAACACTCTTTCTGTATTTTGGAAGACTGTAATGTTGACATGCAAGATTTTGTGGAAGGGAAAGGTTAAGCTTTTATAACACTTTTATAACGCTCAGACCTTGGGAGACGTGGCATGCCCAGGGACAGACTCCTCAGAAATGGACACCACGATGTGCAAATTTGTAAAACACGAGGTATGTCATTTTACAGATTATGTTTTAGGATAATATGCTCTGCTGACCCGTGCAGGTAACTTAAAAAGCGCCCAAACATCTCTTCAGCATAATTTCTACTGTTTAATAATCTATTACCATACTTTGAAAGAAAGCTTTTCACATAGTTATGGATCTAGAATCCACATTCACCTGTCTCATATTTTGTGCATATAATTCAGGTGTTAAATTTTGCTGTAACTCATGAAGCCCCAGAGGATCCCTCAGAGGACTGAGTCTTCTCCTCAGGGCTCTGTCCACATAACTTCTCCAGACTCTGCCAAGGGCTCTGGGATCACAGCTGAAAGACACTGGCCCCACTCTGAGAAAGGCTCAGAGCAGATCTCAGATCCCAAACCAGCCGCTGTGCTCCCTCTCTACCAGGCAGAACAAATGCTCTGTGCAGTCACAAGTGCCTTGGCTTCGCTCCTGCCCTCGCTCCGCTCTCCCTCCCGCCTCGCTCCGCGCAGCTGCTCCGGGGCAGCGGGGCCCGGTGCCCCCAGCTCAGCACCCCTGGGAGCTGCTGCTCCGGCGGCAGGCAGGACTCCCCGGGCCAGCCGAGAGGGAGCAGCAGGCTTTGCTTTAATGCACTTTTTTGTCTGGTCATCTCGGAGCTTCACATGCGACACTTGGTAGGCATTTCAACATTCAGCCAACCATTAGGCATTAAAGTTACATAGGGGGTGTTCACTGGGTTGTATATACAACTTTTGCAAAAATATCTATAATATTCTGATTGAGTATTTTAACAGTCCATAACCCCACCGCTGTTAAAAGCATATCTTGATTTCACACTGCAAATACCTTTATTAGCCATGCAAACAAGGCACAATATTCCTACTACCATTTAGTTATATGTGGTATCATTTTTACATTGCTAAAAGCAATGCACATTTCTGTGAATTACTTAAAAGAAAAAGGATTATTGTCTACTCTAAAATACAGACACACTCTGAATACAACTTTTTAAAGTTTTTCCAACTAAACACATTTATAGGGCAAACAAAGATTGAAGCATTCTGTGGTTCTATAAAAAAGATAAAAGCATCCTTTTTTTTGTTTGAAGATGAAGGTATCTTGGAATCAACCTTATTGAAAGAAAATTGTGCCTGATTGTAGAACAATAAGCCTAGAATATAAATTTGTTTCATTATGGACATACACAAATGCAGCATTTAATGGGGATACAGACAGGTAGCTGTGCATACTGAACTCCACTTGAAATGGTGATACGAATTGATAAATCAGGGTCAGAAGCAGGAGTCATTTCCAGAAGGGGAGAAAGACAAGGGAAAGGACTGTAAATAGCCAAAATAAGCACTCGGACTCTGCTTTGCAACACAAGGAAGGCACATTCAAGCCTTTTACTCAGTAAACCTGCCTCTTTAAGGAGTGCCAATGAAGACAAGGAAGCTGCTTGAGTAGGATGGCAATGCTAATCCTGCTAGTGCCATCAGGAATTAGGGGGGAAGAGCAGTCAGGCTACAGGGTGTGGGACCCAAAGACACGTAGTCAGGGGGATTCTCTCTGCTGACTGCAATGGGCACTGGATCTGTCCCTTGCCCTTGTACCTCTTTAACTATCCCCCTCATAAGGCTGTCATCATGAGATTAAGGATGTGACTGTGAAGGAGAGAAGAAATGTCTTTGAAGCCACAAAATATATCTAAGATTCTGGATACCTCCCATTTTAAAACACTGAGCCAAGCACACTCAGCCTTAGCAGCAGGTTGACAGTCTGGAATCAAGGAGCACACAGAAGAAAAATCCTACCATGCATCCTCCCTGTCTCACTCCCTCTGATTCCAGGCATTTTGGGTGCATTGAGCCATATCCCCATGCCCAGCCCCTGTGTCTGCAGCCATGCTGGAGCCTACCCATCGTGCCACCAATCCCTGAGCCGTCCTGGAAACCAGCTCCGGAGTGGGAATGGTGCTTGCTGCTGCACATATCTGAGGAAGAGAAAACATGTGGGCTCAGGTTCAGGGTGCTGGAGAGGCTGAGCAGGCAGAGGGATTGCGCCCAGGAGCAGGGAGCAGTCGGCAAAGCGGCAGCGCTTTCCCCAGAGCAGGGTGGATGTCGTGCCTGTTCTCCCCTATAGCAAACTGACTGAAAATACTGAAAAGTTTTTGCAGTCCTGTTGGTCTTGCCAAGGGAGCCTGACTGGCAGGACAATACATCTTTGTTCTGAATTAAAAACATTATTTGGGTGCAGTAATTATTTAAAAGCCAAGAGGAATAAAATTTTGCGATTATAACCACAAATTGTCAATTGAAGCAAATGTTTTAAACAATCAAGGTTTGGTAGAGAAAGAAGAGAGAGGGAATAATAACAACCACTACTATGACTCCACGTAGCCTTCATCCAGCTAGTACAATTTTACTTGTATTCTGAAATCAATGCATCATAATCACAAACCAAAATCGTGACTGTAGTAAAAACCCACATATGATACATGCAGATGTGGAGGGATTCCATCAGGACATTACATTACTGGATTCTGTAAGCACCCTGCCGGCTCTGTTCTCCTTTTCCTACGAACACAGAGCAACTGTGGCTACTCTAATACTGAAAAATGGGAAGCAGAGCAAGAAAGAAGTGGAGAGAATTTGTGTTAAATTGGATTTTCTTGTCTACTCCTGTAGTTTTTATCACCCAGATGACAAAACATTATCATTAGCAGTTTATACCAAAAGTTAACATTTGCCCATGATTTTCTATTTTCTCTGAACCACAAAGGTTGGAGCCTGTTATGCACTCCCCTTATCTTACTTTGTTACTTTAGAATCTAAGAGCACACTGTGCACATTAATCTTTCATGGCAGAGTTCACTGAAGTTCTGCCAAAATTCAATAATTATGTTCCATCCAATCCAGCAATTTATTTATCTCATTGCTGGAATTTAGAACATATAGAACAAAGTGCTTAGTTTATATGAATTAAATCCTTTCTAAAAAAAAAAAAAAAACCCAAAAACCAATAAACCCATAAGACAAAACAAAAGCCCTGTTTCGCTTCTAAAGTTTTAAAACACGCAGCAGAATCTACTGAGAAATAGTTATTTTTACAAGACCAATATTTTCTTGATGTACTGAAAGTGTTCCATGATGTTTAGAGTTATTTTTCTTTCATATAAGTGAAAGCATTTTATAAATACATTTGTAACTTTTATTCAAAAAGCAAAACAATATGTACCACTTACACTGCACTGCTAAAATATGAAACATTAATGTCTAATGATCAATAAAAATACCAACTAAAAAGCAAGAATTTGTTTTCTGAATGGAAAATATACTGATTTACTGCACTGAAATGGGTAACTGAGACTTCAGCCTTTCTATGGAGCAAAATCTAAGATCCAAAATTACAAGAAAGTTAATCTTTATAATTGCACTCTTTCACGATGTGTTTGCAAACAAACAGAAAACATAAAGCCCTCCAAGTAGGAAGATTAGAGACACATTACTCCTGAGGGCTGTCAAAAATAAAAATAGGACAATGGAGAGTATTTTATATTCTTCACCTTTTTTAAAGGCAGGAAAAGTAACTAACCAGTGATTTATCAACCTATTTATAAAGAAAAAAATTAATCTACTGGTTTTGGATTTAAAAATATAATGCAAAGTCTATGCATTTCAAACTTTAAACTTATGAATACCAAATGCTGATTTATGTGATGAAAACATGACTTTTTTGTATGTTCATAGAGGCGATAGATTTCTCTATGAAGGAAAATGTTAATTTGGTGTCTGCAATCAAAAGCCAAATTTATAATGTTTTATAATGTTTTAAGAAAAACTTTGTTACTTCACATATTAGATTTTACATTTCAGTCATGCTATCAGAAAAAAAAATATTCTGGATTTAAAAACTGCTCACAAAGTTTTTGGAGAATAACTTTCTGTGATTTATAACACAACCCTTCACCAACTAAAATAGAAAAGAAAACCTCTATAAGTAGTACATTAGCCTGTGTTCATTACTTCACAGTAAAACCTTTTAGGCAAAACTAGGACTATCATAGTAAAATATTTTAAAGTTAGTTTTGCAGTTACAAGGTGGGTATGTGCATATTTTAAATTAACAGTACCTAACTCAGTAACCCAGGCAAAATTACTTCCACACACCAGCAAATAAATTCCATAATGATTTGCAAACACTACTATCACATTTACATTTGCACCAAGTATGATAATTTTCTGGCTATGCTTTACGTTAAAATAGGATTCAACAGTGACATATTTTTCCCCTGTTGTAAAGCTCTTCAAAAGCCCCAGAAAAATACAATTAATTATATGACTTTTATTTTACTATAGTTCACTGTCTATTCTTTTGCAATATGTTCATTTTGTCTGCTTATTTTCATTACAAATACAACGTGTTATAGTTAAACTTACAGGAGACTTTTGAGTACTGTAACTCGGTCTGCTGCAATGTAACAATGAACAAACTCTCCCAGCCAAGTTACAAGAAAGTACGGATTCTGAGGAGTCTGTAAAGCTCGAGCTTTCTCCCAATGTAGCTGTGGCTTGCATTATGTAATAAAGGAAACACACACACACATACACACACCCCCTCAACACCTTATAGAAAATAGTTTAACAGAAGAAAGACAATACCTGCAAAGCCCATTTTAACAGCAGCAAAAGGGATCAAGGCTGGGGGCAGGGGGCAGGGAAGGTGCAAAAAGGCTGTTCCATGTCGATATTACTGCCGAAAGATGGTGTTGCTTATAAATAAACAACACACATAGAAGGAGCGAGCAACTTCTCAGCTACAGCCACAAGTGCAGAAATGTAAAATAAAAATACCTGAGAAAAGTGCTGCATAATGTGTTTTGTCTTTACATTGAACACACATGGAAACGACACTGTAGAGCACACACAGTATGTAATAGGAGGTCCTTAATTTCCAATTCACAGAGTAAATTCACAGAATGTTCAAATGTACAATAATAATATATTCACTTACAGCACCAAACTTTATATAATACCAGCAAGGAATAATAACTCATTTATTGCACTGATGATCTCCACAAATTTCAGAACTCCGAGCACACTCGAAACGTGAACTTTTGCAGCTCCTTACTAATGTTTAGACTAACTCCTTTTCACTCTCTTTAACAACAAAGGACTACCCAGCTCCTGTTCCCTGTCTCGCAGATCAGACCCATAACCAGATTTCAAGGAAATGGGATAAATCCAAAGGCAATCCAAGATTTTCCTTGCAAATTTCCCCCCAGTGGACCCGGCATGTATTTTTTAAGTAGATATATTAAAAAGCTCCACTTATACAATTGAAACAAAGAAACTTCTCAAAAATATAATTACTTACTGTTCACTGAGAATAATTTACTGAGATTAAATTTTAAAGATTCATCTGCTTTACATCCACAAGTATTTTAATCAACCCCCTAATACTGTATCTTGCTTAAATGTGACAATTAATGCTGCTTTGGCATGTTGAAAAATACAAAGATACCAATGATCCTCATTATGCCTTAGCTCTCTGCAGCCTGGTTTTTGGAGGTGCATAAGCTGCGGAAATTTAGAATGATAATAGCAACAATTTGGTACACGAAGAAAATACAGACCCTCCTCTCCGAATGCTTCAGATATACTGTATAAAGTCATTTTGACATGCCTACACAACTGGTTGTGGCAGCTTTCAGACATGATTCCCAATCACAAAAAAATGCTTCAGGTTCTTTTAGAGAAAGCTTGCCTTGGGAAGTTGATTTTGGCCAAGTGCCAAAATCATGTGCAAAAAAGGGGCCCTCATTACCAATTCATGGCAGCCTTCAGCGCTGACAAAAAATGTGACCCAACAGGCTAAAGCAACAACTAAAATTAAAAAGTATGAGACAAAGACAACTTACTTAATATTCCTTCCATCGCCACGTTAAACTTTTCCGTAATTAAACCCTTGTTAGTTCAAAGCAGTTTTCAACTACTTTTAAATGATTGCACAGGCAGTCTGTAACAGTGGAAAGCTTTCCCTGTAAATTCTCCCCAGCCACTCCACTTCTAACAGCATTTGGGTCCGACAGCAGAACTTTTTTGCTCTGCGCCTCTACAAGAAACCCCTCTCCAGAAAGAAGCCAAGCGTCCGCGCGTATTCCAGCAAAAACTAAGCAGATCATTACAAGCTTTTGCAAGCAGTAAAGGCATAGGAGGAGTGAGGAGGAGGGAGGAGAGAAAGGGCTCAAGACACAGGAGCAGCTATTTCCTAAACTTTCTAAAAAGCTTATCAAAATGGGCATGCAAACTTGAAGCAATTGCAATTAACAGTGCTCGCTGCCCCACTCTCCCATAAAAGCAGATTTGATACACAGCCTTACCTAAATGTCGTCTGGCTTTTCTGTGGATCAAAAAGTTTCCTGCCTAAGCACAGAGATATTCTTTCACAAACCATAAAGGCCCCTTTTATTAATCCAGCACTGTAACAGCCCGCTTTCTAGGGCACGTTGAGAGCAGGATGCGTCAGCTTTCGAGAGAAAAACAGTTCTAACACACAATTAGTGGCAGATTGTATAATAGAGGATTTATCTTAAAGAGTAAAAAGGCATTTTTTAAAAAGCAAAGAGGGTGCGGTCAGATGTTAGGCTATCCCTGAGAAAAGGGGCCTAGGCTGCACTAGTACCTAAATACTAGCAGAAGCTTACTGGGAAGGGAGCCAATGGAATGACTTTGTTTGACCCAGCTGCCAATCTCTCCTGAAGCACTGCGCCAGACTAAACACTGACACTATTTTAACTCAAATCAGGCTACAGCAGCTGTTTGCTTTCCGGCTCTCAGCTATGCACCATGGCCATGATGACTCTGCACAGCACATATGATAGAGCTGGGGCACTTCTGCTAAAATATGTTCCATGTTTGGGCTGGTGGTATAGAAGTGGGGGCTGGGGTAGTTGTTTAGCGGAGGGTGGGGACAGTTCTTCCCTTTTTATTTTTTAAACAATATCTCTGCTGCCATTTTCCCCAAAGTCAACTAAAAATGAGATTTGAGGCTCACAAAAAAATCAGAATTGCAAGTCAGGGGAAGAAGAAAAGTTCCTGCTTGGGACAGACAAGAATCAGAATATATTGTAAAGGGGTGTGTGTGTGTGCATGACTCCAAAATTCCACCTACTAATTCAAATTATTTATTTTCCTCTTGTTAGGTGCTCTAAAATTGATCAGTATAGAATTAATCAACAGATTCTCCCTCTCATTTTCAACTGTAAAAAATTCATATACATATATATATATCAAGTATTTTTATATATAAAAGGTAGGCATTACATGTGTGCATAAGAGCACACGTTTACATATGCATCCATACTCTGATCTAAATTACACCAGTGCAAATTGCGCTGTAAGCAACAAAGTTATTACAGGTTAAAACTGAGGGTGGAATTTGATAGCCAATTTACATATGAACGCATATGAGACTGGAAAAAAACCATGGGCATTAGTAGAAACAGGCGTATGGCATGGAGGTTGGCACGTCTTTTCTAATTCAAAAAAAGTCAAAGAAGAGTTGCAGCAACAGGAACAAAGCACATACACATTTAAAATCAATAAAGGCTTCTGCAGCACTGGGCATGTTGTACAGTTCAACATGGCACCTACAGGTTTTCAGCATTTACACCTAGACTTAGACACAGTACTTAAGCCAAAACTTTGTTTCCTCTCACCTTGCCACAGACAGAAGGTTGCTGTCTAGTCTCAAAAACTGCATGTCGCAATAACTTCCTCAGTCAGTAAAAAAACAATTAGAAGAATACACCCACCTAAAAGCAAAAGGCACAGATAATGAACCCAATGCTTTATAGTTAATGTAAAGGTGTATGGAATGTCTGGCTCCTGACATGTGAATGCCTTCAGTAGGCACTGCTGGGTATCTCCAGTTCAATACGTATATTCAACAGAGATAATGGAGAAAAAATTACTAAATACAAATGCAAAAAAAAAAACTAAACAAAAAAAACCCCATAAAAAATATCTATTCTGTAAAAGCTGAGCCTGTTGTTCTGCCACAGGCTGTTGGCACCAACAGATTTCCACGGTCTGTGTAACAGCCTCCCACCAAAACCCAGTGGAAGTCATTCGTATTGCACAAGCTCAAATCTCACTAGCTACCCTCATCTCTCACTGGTCCTCAAGTACATTAACAGTTTTAGATAAGATTCTGGAAAAGATCTTAAATATAACCCACCATAAAATGAATATGAGTTACAAATGAAATGACTAATGGCTAGCACAACAAATGTCAATGTTTCTATCTAACATGAGAATTGAAATGAAAGAGCAGACCTTCGTTATATCTGAAATTCCATGAAAGAATGCACAATTACCACAAGAAATGCAGTTACCTACACCTGAGAAGTCTGAAATCTTAAAATGGCAGATAGGTGAGGCAAACACAACAGTTTTCACAGTCCCTGTCCTCTCTCTCTCCAAACAAATATTTATCACAAGATGAATTTGCAGGCCCCCTAAAGAAAATGTGACTCATCAGCAAGGATGGTGTTTGCCCTGTGAACTCACATCTTACTTTGCCCTGCACTAGAGGTAAAACTGCAGCAGTATCTCTAGAAAGACTTTAACAACAGTGAAATTAGCATGGCTGGAAAAGAACAGAAGTACAAGATAGAAAGCAAAAGACAGGCTGGGCTGAAGCTTTGCCAGCTCCTTGGGGCAGAAGAGAAGGTAATATGGCCAAATCAGACAAAACAGACAAAATTTGAAAATTATGGGAAGAGAAGGATGTTCTCAGTGAAGCCAGCAAGGAACATATCCAAGACAGGACAAGATCAGGATGCAGATAAACTATGGTGGATAGACACTTTAAACACTGTCATAAAAGAAGACAAGACTATACACTTAAGGATGGAACACAAAAGCTTTTCAGTCAAACACAGTATAACCAGCAGAAAGCTTGTACAACCTTCTCCTTCTTGAAGAGTCCATTGAAAATTTATTCCTGTTTCTGTTTGTAAGGATGGGTCCTATTGTCAGAATTGCGCTAGGGTGGCTGCAGGAGAGGAAGGTGATATCTGGCATTTCTTTCACTTTTAAACAAACTTTTTTCAGCTTTGGGCAATGCATTAAGAAACACAGGGAAGCACTGGATCCAGTAACTAGTAGAGCTTTGCTGACAAATACAAATATCTTTCCTTCCAGAAAGCTGTTTAGAATTCTTATTATCTAATAAATGAAGCATTAGTACAGCTAAGCATATTTGCAGTTCCTGTCATATAAAATCACTGGTTGCTCTTAAAAGGATTCTCTGTTAGAAATAACACATTCATTTTCTACCCTTTATTTTGAGGTTAGGGAGCTAAGTGTGTATGCAACTACACCATGAGCATCTATGACAACTAAACCTCTTCAAATTTTTGGCCAATATTGATCAAATTTATGATCGGAGGTTTCAGGTGTACTTTTTAGAAACTCAGTAGTGTTGCGATTTCTATTCCACAAAAAATGTAGGTCAAATGAAGAGAGGAGTGAAATTTTGTTGGTATTCCCATGAGTAAATATGGAAAATCTGTGGAAGAAAAAGAGCTAACAGCCGCTTCATTGCTTCATGATGAAAAGTTCCACCAGACTCACATACTGTTTTAAATATCAAAGTTCTGTTAACCTCAAAAACTGGATTCACAGGAAAACAGGCTTCTCTGGTCATCAACTACCTTTCTTTTGCTGGGGAGCTGGTAGAAAGCATATTGAACATAACATCCAAACGCTTTTTTTGTTTGTTTTGCATTTTGATTTCAACTACTCAATTAGAGTGACTTATTTTCAACCATGTTGCTTCTGTTTACAAGCACAGCTTTGGTCCAGGACATTATGACCACGTGATTCCTCACTTCAAGTTAATTATAAAATTCTAATTGATTTGAAAGGAGTCAGGATTTTGTTCTTTTTATCCCCAAGCCTTAAATAAATTGTCAGGGGGTTCCAGAAAATGGCGCATGTCGAGAACCGTGCAGGTTGTGATCTACTTATTAATCACTGTGAGGTGATAAGTAACTTCCAGCTTCCACTTGTGCATGAGACACTTCTGGAAGAGAGGATGGCCAAAACTATGACATAACATTGTAAGTCAATGGCACTGGAGTCTTTGAGCTCCTAAAAGGCTGTGAATTTCTTCACAAACTGAGCCTTCTATTATTTGAACTTTCAGTAACCATTTCTGCTAGGCTGGAAGCCTTTCAAAAGAGGAAAAAGAAGAAATTAAACATGAAACAGAACATACATTTGAGTGTTTCAGATACTTCAGGGGAGTAAGTTAAATTTCCAAAACCGAAACTGACTTCAAACAAATTTATTTCCCTACTTACTGCATTAGCACATCACATAGCACTAATTTTATTAATATGTTTAAATTATAATATGCTTATTTGAAGCTGGAAGACAATGGTAAAATACAAGAGGAAAAAGAAAAAGGAAAAAAAGCAACAGCTGCTTCCTAGCAAACAGGAATAAATGCTATACTCTCTATTAAAAAGTGAGAAACATAAATAAATCCAAGAGACAGTCACCTATTCATGGCAAAATGGAACCCAGATGCTAACAGCTGAGAAGAAACTTGCCTCAGAAATTCAATTGCAAAACTATCTTTCATTAAGGATCTTTGTAATGCTCTCAGTAAGCCAGTGCCCACCACACCACCACCAGCAGTAGTGCACTAGACTTTTCTGTTCTGTTTGGTTAGGAAATCTGGGCTTGCTGAGGTCCATACACATTTTTTAAACAAGAGCAGAAAACATGGCAGTGACTTTTGTAGCTACGGAGTTAGTTTAATTCAGACTCTAAAATTAGTCTTGCACAATCTCATCATCTCCAGATGCTCCTTTATGCTCATAAATCCACTAAAATGTTTATATTGTCTCATGCAAAAGGGTGAATGCCTGCTGTGGATTGTTGCTCCAAGGCAGCAATAACTTACTGTGTCTTTTCTGTAGCAAGTTGCAGAGGTTTTTTGAAGTACAATCTATAGACATTTGCTCTTTCCATCACACCTCCCACATTTCCACAAGCCACAACATATTTATGCTTCAAGACATCTTCTGGAACAAATCAGTTTTAGTTTTGAATTAGAATACAGCATGACATGAGACAGATATAGCTGGGGTTTCTCCTAAGAAAAAAAATGGTGTGCTTTTAGAACAGACAGCAAGCAAATATCAAGCTTGCATATAAGCCTTAGTTCCAAGCCAAGGAAATAGCTACCATATGTATTAAAAAGTCAGTATCAAACATAATTAGATTAGATATAACAGAACTGGGCCCCCAAAGACCACCATCCAATCTTATTCATTCCTTCTTTGGGACCAATTATCATATTATTATACTGAGTAGTGCTGAGAATCCATCAAGGAAGAAGATCCTATTGTGTTGCCAGACAAAAAGGCAGTTCTTGTCTCAGACATCATCCTTTTTGTCAGTCAAATTCAGCGTTGGAACACAAGATCCCATAGCTCATACACAAGCTTAGCTCTGTTCTCCCACCACCATAATTTTTGTTGTAGTTATGATTTCTGAAAAAGGGAAGGAATTTCCCAGTTTTTTCTCTGCAGTTAAATATCTTGCATGGACATACTTTCTATTACTTTCTCTAAGTGATTAAATAGGATAAAGGGGGGAAAAAAAAGAGCAGCAAGAAAAATAAAATAATGAAGATTTTTGGTAATGAACCCCTCAAACACTACTATTTACAGCATTGCACAGTCCTGAAACACAAGAAGTTCTAGGGGGAGTGTGATACAGCAGCACAAGGTGACTAGAGATCTGGATTACTGGTGCTTATGTCTAACCTCATTCCTGTCTCAATAGGTACCCTATGGAATATGACTTAACCTCTTCTGTTCCAGATTTCAGCTGATGAAAAGGCACAAGGCTCAAAAGACACATAAAAGGACATGCAAAGTCAAGCCTTTGGCTGTCTACATCTTAGTTTCTCTAAAATTGTGGCAGACAATGTTCCTACTGATTTATAATCAAGTAATAATGTACTAATATGAAAAATACTAATTCTTGCTAAGTGACTTAAGATACACCTTTGCAGCAAAGAAATAATTTGATCATAAATTAATGTAAACTGAAGTCAAATTCTGAGCCTGCAATTTTTGTCAATTTTTCATTGCCTGTAATGTTCATCTAGAGTAGAAATAAATATTAAACAAGGTTCAATTGAATATCCAGAATAAACTTGTGGTTGGTTAAAGTGCCATTTTTGTGTAAATTGGAGAGACAAGGCATCAGATTTAGTTTTTCACTGCATACTTCACAAAGATAGTCCTAAGCACTAATGTCTACAGTTTTAAGCTACTTGCTTCACTGCAAAGTTTAAATAACCAGTCACTCTGCCAATGCCTATGCCTTTAAGTCAATGCTGTGTTGACTCTCTAAATATTTTCACTTTTTAATGTAAACTTTTCAGACAAAAATTTCTCTTCAAGAACAAGGATCCTACACAACCAAAATGGAGAGAAGTTACCACTTCCTGGTTTTTCAGTCTCACCTGTTTAAGTACAGCTGACACAGCACAGATAGATGCATTGCTCTTGTTTGGGGGAGGGCCTGTTTATCAGCCTTTAAATGACTCACAGAAGGAATCACCTCATTTAGGAATCATGATGGTATTGGCTATTAATATCAAACAGAAGAGCCTACCAGCTACACCAGGAGATTGAAAAAACCTGTGTTGGGTTTTATTCCAAACTCTGGAGAGGAAAAAAGCCGCTTGGGATTTGCATACATTGATGATTTCAAAATCCTGCTCAGCAGGAATTTCTTCTTCTGCACATTTAGACACAACCAAAATTAAACCTGGCAATAGGAAGGAAATTCTTCAGATATCCAACATCAAAATAGCTGGTGCATCAAAATAGCTTTTCATGTGCATTCTACACCAAAATAGCCAGGTTTCCAAAATATTACATCAGAGGGTCTGAAAATTAAAGCCTTTATTTGCATAATATAAATCCACCTATAAATTGCCTGTAGATGAAACTGAAATAACATATACAATACTATTACTGTATTCTTCATGCAAAACTGGCTGCCTAGAGTCTTCTCCTTCCAAGTCCAACACAAGACAAATGGTACACAAAGACCACCATTCTATCTCTAGAATCCTTTGCCAATGACTACCTAAACAAATAAGCAGTGGATAATGAAGCTTAGCTATTACCTGCTATTATTGCACAACTATGACAGCCCAAGAGAAAAGACCACCAGTTCCAGCCTCTTGACTAGGTAAAAAAAATAATAACATTACATGGTTTTTCTCAGGTCTGCTTTACAGCAGAATAGGTTTTACAAGAACACAAAGTAGAGAAAAGCAATGTAATTGATAATTCAACAAAACAAAAGCCCTAAGATACTATACTGAAAAATGTACTTAATAAATTATGTCATACTATTTTGATGTTCTACATTTTCATGACTGCCACTAACTGTCAAGTGAAAGTTCCATGAAATATAATGACCTGCACAGATTAAATTCGTACTTCATATTCAATAACATTTATACAAATATTAACCTCTGCATAGAGACTACTCGTCCTGATACAATGCCTCCTTATGTATAAATACAGCTTTTATTCCACTCCCATCTGCATTTTATTAGTTATTTTAGACAGCACTTAACTGTGAAGTTTCAAGTTTAATCTAAGGCAACTTCTGCACCCCAGCTGAAAAAGTAGCAGCTATGAAAAGTAATTTGCAGTTAGTCACATCATCACAAGTTGGTTTACATTTACTCTATATGAAGTTAAATTACCATTCCAATGTGAAACCCAGAAAACTGGGTTCACTTATGATGAAGGCCTTGCAAAACCTTTTTCAAGCCTTGAGCATGGTCTGTCCTATCTACTCGACACATATAGTTTCCATCAGTATTAGAAAGCTGTATGCAAGTCCTGATGGGGAGCACATGCTTATTACTTGAGTCTCCTGAGTAATCACATATCATGAACAATCAAATGCAGAGTTTTTGTTTATAACTCTGTGTACATTCATAATGTAGAATCTCAGTATGTGACAATCCCTCCGACATCACAATATTTAAGGAGCCAGTATTTGAAGAATGGGTTTCACAAACTTCAACACATGCCAAATCTTTCTCAAACAATGCATTCTTTTAAAAAACCCAGAAACCTCCACAATAATAAGAAAAGGAAGACAGCAGTCCGCTCAGTTTGAATTCACCTGGATTCAAATAGATGATGGAAATGATGTTTCCTCTAGGTGCATTTGGTTCCTACATATGCTCAGCATATTTAACAAAACCTACTTCCAAAAATGTGACAAGTGCATGCAAAGATCTGGACAGTAAGCTGACTAATTTTTTCAGTCAAATGGTGTTTCAAAAGCTTCAAGTATCCACTGCTCATCTGACTGAGGAGTGGAGAGAACACAGAAGAGGGGACATAGAAACAAAACAAAGCAAAAATCTTTTCTGGGCTTCAAAGAACATTAATGTTTTCACTCTCTTTTGGGAGGTAGTAATTGAGTATCCAGACTGGACATGAAGAAGCTAAAATGCAGTAATACTTCATCTTCCATCATTTGGTGCAGAAGTCTAGCAGGCTGCTATCAAATGAAAAGTGGCCAAGGGCAAAAGGACCAAAATTGGGGTGGTGGAGCAGAATGAAAATGATGAGCAAGAATTGTAGATATATTACTAACAATACCAAAAAAGTACAAAAGGAAAAACCAGAAGGTGGTGGTTTAGAAGAAAGAAAAAGAGGAAGAGAAAAAGAAAGGCACCTTTTTTCCCTCACTCATCAAGCCTGCAACAATGAGGCAGGAAAACCAGAAACTTCAACTCTTTGCTGCTTCAAGTTCTATTGTTGGACAGAGCTAATGATGGACATCTCACGGGTCATTCAGCCCTAGGAATGAACCAATTTGAAAAGTCACAGAAAAGCTTTCCTAGTAAAATGCACCTGCCAACTAATAGCAGCAGTTGTGTTCCTGGAGGTTCAAAGATTTTGTTAAATTTTGGAATTTCTCTTGGCAATAACTAGAGAGTGCTTCAGCACACAATGCCTTTAGTATTCCTGTAAATCAAGTGACTTAAAATACAGTAAAAAAAAAAATTTAAGACATTTAATGTCTTAAATGTCATTCTATACCTCCATAGTTACACTACATTAGCACAAATGTTATATGAAACTTTTCATACAAAAAGATTGTCTTCTGTGCCTTATAAAATTTTTAAAAATCTCTATTGTTTGCAAAAAACTATGACAAATTACTCATCACAAGGTTAATAATGACTCATACATTGGCAAAATGAACAAAATTACAAACTGTTGATTTTTTTATCCTGAATTTATGTTAACCTGAAATATGTTCCTTTAAATCAAATAGGTTTATTTCAGGGATGGAGCTGCAATGAGGAACTGGGGTGAGTGGGGGGAGGGGGGGTGGGAGGGGATGGGATATAAGAGAATCTAGAACTTTGCAGAAATCATTCTATCTTTTAGAGAAATGCACTTGATATTCTGTTGAAGTGCACTTCCATGACTATGAGGCTACCAAATTTTATACCAGCTGGAGATCGTCTCCCGTACATTATTTTCTCCTAACAAGGAGCATGTATTAGTTTTAGATTTGGAGTTAGGCAGAAATAATAAAAATCAAACAAAGATTAAACAAAGAAATACACGGCATGACTTTTTTTTCCTTTTCATGAAATACTTTCTTCTAATTAAGCTTTAATTTTGTAGGAAAACATAATGGGTGGATATATTGAAAAATGCATTATGTACAGAAAATAATTAGAACATGCAAAATCCTCTATTTTAATTTGGGGCATGAGAGAAAATTGGTCAAAATATCTGCTTAGCATCAGAGGCAGAGAATCCATGGTCCTAAATATTATATGAAAGAGAAGGAACCAAACATAGTAATATTTAACAATAATACAATATTAAATGTTCATCTACAGAAAACAAAACACAACAACAACAAAAAAAGATGTTACTTAGCCATGCCTTAATTATTAAGCCATGGTTTTTAAAAAATGTAATAAGAAAACTATTTTTTCAAAAGAAAGAGTTAAGCAACAAAGCTATTTATGCAGTTTTCTCAGCACTCCATATAGGACTAAAGAGCCTGCAATTTTCAAGGTGATTTGCAATTTCCATTAATTTGTTGGAGGTTTTGTAGCTCAATAATGAGACACTTTCATCAGTTATTAGTGAATCAGAGCTGTTTGCAGCTTTAATTCAAACACAGTAAATACAAATGCAGATGTGCACATGATTTTCTATTATTATTTCTAGAGGGTGAAAGAAGGCAAATGATCTTCAGGAGAATGGGGATGTTTATCATTACTTGCCTTAAATTGGTTAACAGCCACATACTACTGGAAGTGGACTGGGGGTAGTCGGTGAATGCCAATATTTGGGTTCCAATTAACCCAAATGGTCATTTGAGGATGGGTTGCTGCCCCTCCTCCCAAATTTTTATCCTCCCAAAACCCAAAAATCTAAAGCTTTTTTCTACTTTATGAGATGCTATTTTTGGACTCTTATAAAGGTATGGTTTTGTTCACTCATCAGCTTCTTGATTCAAGGGTAAATTTCTTAATGTTTAGGGTCTATGGTAATTCTGGCCTTCTAGATCCAGCACCTTAAAGTCCTTGACCAAGTCTATAGACTACATCTATATTTTGGAGTTTTAATGGAATGGATTAAAATGAGACCCTAAAAGAGAAGATTTAACTTATATTAAGGTACCTGAAGATTCAAAAAGACACTCAGAATAGTGCACAAGATGACCAGAAGGATTCCTAATGTCTGTTGAAGCTGAGGTAAAACTCAATGTCAACAAAATTTGATGTCACAGAAATCCCATTCTTTCAAAGCAACTTTGAGCATCTACCTCTACAGCTCTGGTCCAGAGAGCAGTAAAATTATGTTGTTTTCCTTTCAATTAGCAACTATAGAATACTCCCTTCTTTCAAACCAAGCTGTTAATTAAAAAGAAGAAAAATATTTAAATTAGAGATGAGTAACACAGAGGTTCTACTCAATAGCCACTTGATGGCAGCGTCATATATAAAAAGATTTGCCTGTGAAGTTAAAACTTTAAAGAAACCCTTTCAATAGCAGTAAGAAGCCAACCCAAATGATACCTTGATTACTTCAGAGCATTTCCCTCCCAACAGAACTCTTTTTAATGATATTTTTAAGGTCAGCAACTAAATCAGTAAGTAAACCCATAAAATAATGAATTTTAAACTTCAGAAATCCTGCTATAAAGATTATTCCTTTAAAATCTCTCTCTAATATCTAGTATTTAAAATTTTAATACCTGTTATGACTTTGATATTCATTCTAGCATGATAGCCATTCTAGTATAACACAGGGTTAATTTCTTTGGGAAGAAGCAAACTAAAAGAATTCCATGAGGATTTACTAAGAAAGAGTTCATGGACACTTTTTAAATTTAATAAATAAAATTTAATAAATTATATGACATTGGTGTTACCAGCACAGTATTAATTTTGCAGCATATAACTGTGAGAGTGCTTTACATTTCCTGCCATCAAGATAATCCACATTCTCTGGTCAACAGACACGGCCAAATAAGCTTGATAGAAGAGGGAAAGCAGCTCATGGAAGGATGTAGGTCAAGTTGAAAGGTTTCTCTTCCAATCCTGACTTACTCATCAATTTGCACTTCAGCCTGGAGAGCAGCCCCAGACTGTTTCAGCTGGGCAATGGGAAGGACTAGACTCCTGTGCTGCAAGTGAACCAGTTAGGATCTGCCTTTACCTCCCAGATGTCCAAATGTTATCACACCCAGCTTCAGGCATTTTTACTCTGGTTTGGAAAACAGATCATTCCCAACAGGTAATGACAGCTCAGCATATTGAAAGCATTGGTCAATAACATATTGCAATAATGCAACTGCAAAGACAGCTCTGTAAGGAAAATATTCTACTGTTGGTTTGCTAGAAAATATTTGTTTGCAGTACTAAACATATATCTAGTAAAGAAAAGACAGCTGTCTTATTCCAGTCTTTGAAGAGTTAGGCAACTGGTTAAGTTTAAATACTGTGATTCTCTTGATTTATGACTGGAATTTCTACTGCCTTTAAGGTTGATTCAGGTTGATACTGAGTGATACTAACAAAAATAATCAATGTTCATAAATATTTTTTTGAGTTATACAAAAACTAAATAACATCCTGAGCTAATAGAGAATTCATACCTGCAAAATTTTTCAAAATTTGGGTAACTTCATTCCAAGCCCTAGAGCTCAGAACGTTTTTCACCCAAAGCAAATTTTTTTGGTCAAGTTCTTAAACTTCTGCAAATATGGTTTACAATAGGAGCTGAAAGAGAAGGTCCATCAAGTGCAGAATAATAACAGAAGCAATGTTTTAGATCTAAAACTAATGTTACATTTCTTATTACTTTTGTGAGTCACAACATTAATATGGAATAGTCTCAATAGTTCAATTGTACTTGAATTCTAAAATTACATAAATGCCCTAGGAATTTCCAGAAAACTTTGAAAAAATAAAGTAAAAAGTATTTCCTGCCCTTCCTCCACCAAAACCATTCTGCATGAAATTAATTAACATTTTAAAAAATTAAGAAATTAGTTCCATGATCATTCTATCAAACAGAATTTAATACATGATGACAAGATAAAAATACCAAACACTTCTGGGACCATTCTTCCATCAGTATCTTGAAAAGATATTTTTAGGTTTTATGTGAACCTTAATGTATTCAAGTGTGACTTCCTAAATTTTTCTTGATGTTTTATTTCACTTAAATTTATATTTAAGCTATAAACACTGTTTTATTTTTTACCTAACAACAAACAGTTTATCATAACTGGGACTGGGAGGGTGAATAGAGAGGAAGGGAGGAAGTGGGACAAAAAGTAGCAACTGCAAATTGAATTTCCAAATGTAGCATTACTATGTTGCTTCCTGTACTGAATACTGCATTATATTAGTCTTTATTTTCATATTAAAAAAAAAAGTACAAAAGATTACTGTAGTCTGAAAAATGTTATTTCAGGTAAACTTAATGAATATGAATCACATATGACTGACATATGAAAATAATAGCTGAAATTACTTCTCTTCATACATAAAAGAAAGTCCTGAGGCTGCAGCTTCAGTGATTTAGTCAACTGTATATGATTTATGAACAATTTTTTAAATGAAACAGTCCACAAACCCGCTTCTCCTCAACCTAGAGAAGCAGCAGAGGGGTTTGCTCATTTATTAAGTACCTTCTACCTCAGTATTCATTTTTACAGAACTCTTTTTCCATTGCTATGGGCCAAAATTTTTAATTTCACTATTTGGAAAATATAGAAAAGGGGCATTGCCAGGATTGATGTATTCCTGACTAAATCCTATAAACTTGGTGTGATAGTCTATTACTCCTCAGATTTACTCTTTCACCATGGTGGTAGACACACAGAAAACTGCCCTGAAAATTAAGAACCTGCAAGACCATTCTGTAGACCATAGTCAAGCAGGCTCCAGAGCTGATGGTGATCACTAAGTCACAGAATACAATCAAGACCAACAAAACCAACAAATTTCAAATTTTAGTGGTGAAAATGAGAAAAAAAATGGTTTAGTTTGTTTGGCTTTTCAGTTTACTCTTTAAATTTAAGTCTATTCCTTGTGAATCACAAAGCTTTAAAACTGATAATTTCAGAATTAATAGCACAAATAATTGCCAAACGTCACAATAAATGGCAGTTCCATGTTCACAATGAGATTATGCATTTTGGAGGCTGCTCTACAGGTGAGCTTAAAAGTATTTCAAAGGGGAGATTGTAGGTTCTTGCTGCACAAGAACAACATTCTTGTTAATGGAAGGGAATCAAGCTGTGGGTAGAAGGCACTGGCAGAACAAGAAGTGCTGATTTTTGCAGCAAAAAAGCAGAAAATGTAAGCAAGGTATGATGACTCAAGGTGGAGAGAAGCTGGAATGGTGAAGAAGCCTGTGGATGTGGGTGGCAACATAAAAAAAGTTCTTTCTAAAAAACTATGAAATTTCATGCTCAAGTTCTGAGAAAATCATTTTTTTCAACCAGTTACTATTTAACATTTTATGTGTTGGGAAATTTTGGAGATTTTTTTGGTGGGTTTCTTTGTTTTGTTTTTGTTTTTTGGTTGGTTGGGTTTTTTGTTTGTTTGTTTGTTTTGTTGGTTTTATTTTTCTGTTTGTTTTTCATTTAAATTGACAATAAAATGACCTTACAATTTTTTTTTGGTGGAATACAGATGTTTGCAAATGTTACTTATCTTTGAAGCTTTATATTACCCTTCCCTTGATCTGCTAAGAAGTTAATATTTCATAATTAACCAGATTGTTTAGATTTCCACATGCAATCAGTTTCTTTCCTTTCTAGACAGAATTGATGAGCAATAACTACGAATGTTAAATGCCCTATAGATATTTCATCTTAACATTGTTTCTATTTACTTTTTTTTGTTGTTTGTTTTTTTAAAGAATCTCTCTTCAAACAGTGTGAATCTCTTAATAATTAGGAAGATATATAAAAGCAAACTGCACATGCAACTTCATGAGAATATATAAAAGCCTTCCTTATTTAGCTATCGGTTATATACCTATCAACACACACATACCATACTGGGAAAATATTTCTATTTTTATGAACAGAATGGACAAAATAAGAAAATATGACAAAGCAAAATTCATTACTTGTAAATATCAGATTAACAATATCTTTAACAGACACATGGAATAGTATTTAAGATTAGCCAGACTACTTGATCCTACATTTTTTTCTAAAATAGATGTAATTCCCAGATTTCCAGTCTTTCTCACTTGAGTCCAAGGAACACAAGCATCATATTGCACCAAATTAATCATAGTAAATGCTTAATAGACAAATATGCTTGGTTTCTTTTCTTCTACTTATTAATGACCTCCACAGACTTATCTTTCAACTCAGAAGCTGCTGCTCTTATTCCTGACTATACTTTTGCATTGAATTGCCCCTTTTGAATCTTCATGAGCACTGCAAAGAAAATCTTGCAGCATGGCTGATAATGCTTGATTTCAGATTTGACAGCATTCTCACAGTTTCTTTGTGTCATCTGATAACATATACATGGAGAGTGATTTTGCTACTCATGAACAACAAAATATTTTATATTTTAAAGATTATAGAATAATCTTCTAATATAAATATGAAATTTGTCCTACGTGTCTGTTGCTCTATCTACAAACCTACTTTTTGTATCAGAGATCATAACGCACAAGAATTTGTCAATTAAGTGGTCATCTTTAAGTAGAGAAAAAAAAGTACTTCCCAAGGAAGAAAAATGATACCAGAATAATTTTCCCCTCCTGCCCCATTGCCAGCCTCTTATGAGCATACATGAACCTTTCCTTCAGACTGTTACACTGTGCTGAGGGTTCTGGCTGATGTTATTCCTAAAGTTATTTGGAAACTTACAGTGGAGACAGTGCTTCAATGGGAACAAGGCACAGAAGGATTGACCGCACAGTAACACACCATAGAGAAGTGTTTTATAGAATATAGCCCTTGTTGTTGTAGTTTTTAAATACTTAGAGCTCAGGCACTACTAAGAGGCTTCCCAAACATTTCAATTAAACTGATTTATCAAGACACTTCATTTTATAGAATGCAAGCAGTCCAATTAAGAAATTATTAGAAGCTGTCTGAAAAATATCTGAAAAAATAACAATGTTGTAGAACTTTTTCAGTTTGGAGCCATTTCCCCTTGGCCTGTCACCCCATGTGTATGTAAATAGTCTTTCTCCATCTTTCTTGTGGGCTCCCTTCAGGTACTGGAAGTCCACAATTAGATCACCCCAAAACATTTTCTTTTCCAGACTGTATATCAAAATATCCCATTAAATCTGGAATTAATTTATTTCTGTCCATTTTTTTAGGTTGCTATGCTTGCTATTATTTTACTATGTACAAGAAACACTACAACAAGCTTTGACATAATGCCAGCTATTTTTACAGAGAGAAGAAAAGTAGAGCTTTTGCTTTAATTTTAAGCATAAAGACACAAATGAAAATAAAGAGCTAAATCTAAAACAGTCTACAACAGGCAGGAAAAAAATGTGCCTTTAGGAGCCTATTCCCTTTTTAGGGCTTACTTCCTTTATTTCTAAATTTTGCATTTGTTCTATGATGTTTAAGCTAGTCTTTAAGTTAAAGAGAAATACACAACCAAGTACTTTTCAACATATTAAATTATATTCTCTTGGGAAAAATCCCTTTCTATGACAGGACTAAGCATCATGATTACTTAGTCTCTTAAACAGTAGAAGGAGTTTGGATGTTTTATTCAGTACCTGTTTGATGTTCTCTCGTATACAGAAGATCCCATGTTCCACGATAATCTTGTGTGCCCTATTTCATAATGTTTTTGATATTATATGTTTAAAAACTGAATGCAATCCTAACCAAAGCAGCTATGTATGTTTCCACTTTATAAATAAGCAGACTGCTAAATTCAAGGTGTTAGTAAAATAATTTTTAGCACAACTTTTTCATATCATTTTATAACATTGACAATGTTCAAAGAAACATTGGATCAGTCAAATTTTGGCAATAGGCTAATGGTTATCAGAGCTAAGTTAATGTCAGCTTAAGAATGACATCAACATTTCTGTTTCCAAAACTGATGATGCTCATTAAAATGTGGAAATCACACAGCCACCTGGGATGGATGGGAAAGTTTAGGCATGACATCCACTAAGTATGTGTTTCAGGAGTGACAAATTAAGGTTTTCAAGCAGCTGCAATGTTTTCAAGTGGGAAAAGCTGGTAAAAATCACATGAGGTGAAGCAGAGATCTCTTTCAGAACATATAATTGGGCTAAAGATAGACGGAAACAGGAATTTGACCTGAAAGGAAAGAGAACCTACTGGAGAAAAGCAAAAATAAAAAGTGTGTCCAGCAGAAGAAAGTAAAACAAAAACTTAACTTGATATTAAAAAGAAGGACTGGGTGGCATGAAACAGTATTCTTTCTAGACCAGTACAGGGCCTCAAAGAGTTTGATTAATTTTTCCTTTTTTTTTTTAATATATAGAGAGAAGAATCTTTGTAGGAATAATTATTTTAGAAGAACAATCAGCCAATAAGGTTATGTAGTTTAGCAGTCATTTTAACGCCAAGAGTATTTACTATAGGTGCATTTCAGAAAATGGTTGAGATTTTCTTCTGGGACACCCAGTTGTGGCCAGGGGATTCTGATGTGTAAGTTGAACTACACATTCACTGACTTGCAGGTAAAACTACTGCAAAATGTTTCAAATGTAGAACAGAGATAAGGTGAATACAGAGATTAGAGAATTTTGCTATAAAGAATTTCTACCTGTGGAGACCTCCAGGACCAAAATTGGAACACATCAAGTTCTATTTTGTCATATCATTTTCCATATTGGACAAAACAAAGGGAAGGTGTTCTTGGCAGTGGAAAATACAGTCCATAAAAGGAAAGAACTCAGAACATGTAATTTTTCCAACAGAATTTCTACAAGAGACAGACTACCCAACTAAGGGCCAATCCAAATATATGCAGCACACATAATAATTTAACAAACTCTACTACATGATGTTGTGCTACACCATCATGGGGCAGGCATCTACACATAGTGAAAGACAATTCATATCTGTGATGGCGATTCAGGAAGCATGCAAGGAGGGGTTATTCCAGGAAGCAATGCTCTTCTTACTGAGGTTGAAACCTGCTGGAAATTAAGGACAAGCTTTGTTTTTTGGATGAAAAAAATGTAGCTACCGAAGATACACATAAGGTACTAAATAGAGGGAATAAACCTATGCCAAATGACCCCCTCCAAGACTGCACCCAGCCATGACCTCAAGTCAGTGGGATAAGAACAGAGCCAGACTGAAGGAACCTCCACTCTCCCACTGATCCCTACAGTGGTAAAAGCAGGATCCTCAGCACCAAATGTTTCCCTCTGCAGATTAGGTCCTACTGCTACTCACTACTTGCTAATGTAGACATAGCCAAATTATATTTATTTGGAGACTGAAGCAGGGCTACATATGGAGAATTTCACCTTTGACAAGTACTAACTTCATTTACATTAACACCTGTCTAGACTGTTTTCCTAAGTATAAACATAAAAATCTCCTTAGTGTATTTGTATCCCTTCTTACTTAATTAACCATATGTGACGTAAAGTGATACAACCCAGTTAAAGGTATGTCATTGTTGATAGGATCAATTACAGTCAGACATAAGTATTCATTGCTTATACCATCTGTGCTGTACTCCTAAGTGCAGAACCTTGTCAATGAAAGTATACACAGATTAACTGTATTCCCTTTCATTAAAAACCACCAATCTGGTTCGTCAGCTCCAGGCGCTCTCTGTTAAAAAGTTGCAATATTATAATGCACAGTCACCTTCTCCTTCCAGCATACCATGGCTAGATAATTTGAAAGGTTTAGCATAATATTTGTGATTATTCCACATCTTGAGTGATTTTATTCTTAACTAGTGGCAACTGTCCAAGAGCCTTTCAAAATTCTACTTATATACCAGCCTGGGAAATCATTGTGGTCATGGTAGGGAAGTAAACCTTGCCTGTTTATCAACATTTTCTAAGGCTTCTGGTTTTCACTGCTTTTCTTCAATATTTCAGGATCTGATCGTACCACATTTGAGGAGGAAAAAGCTCCCAAAACAGTAATTCAAGCCTCAGAACCCTTCAGTTGCCATGTATTTATGCCTACAGACAAATACAGACATGTAGAAATACTACAACTAATTTCATGTCTTTGATGTTAGTTGCAATGAGAATTCACAGATAGATTAAACTAATACTCCTGAAGTTAATTAACAATTTCATGGATGACACTTGTACATAAAAAGCTATATGATGTGTTCAGCTCTATAGGGTTTGGAATAGGTCTTATTTTCATCCCTATCACTACTATGAGAAAATTATTTTTATTTAATAACATAATTATAAGATAGGCAACATAGTCTCTGGATGGGTGAGGAAGGGGTTTAAAGGACCAGTTTGGAACATGGAAAAAAGCTACATAACTACATATGTTTAGAGGTCTCTAAACATATGTTTAGAGATCAAAAGTTCTAAAAGCAGGTAGAAACACAATTTACATTTTTTCCCTGAGAATTAAGGAAAGAAATTGATGGGGTTAAATATGTTTCTAATCAAGCTCCCTCCAAAGATGACAACTTCAAGGAAGAATAGGAAGCAGCGTTCTACTGTTAAATGATTACAATTAAAACCCTAATCAGTACAGGTCACATGAGAAAGCAGGATGTGCATCTAAGTGCATTTCTCTGCTCTGGAATGTTTGAAGGCCACGCTTAAGGATCCTCATGAAGAAAAGCAAGAAGGAATTAATAAGATGCACTTCTATTGCTATTGTTTGCATACTGGTTTTATATCTCTGTGTTTAATTTGGAAGGGATTTAGAGGCACACCCATGTGGGAAGAGTCTAGTCAGTTTAAAACTGGAAAAAAGAAAAAGGCAAGAAACCAACCAAAAAACAACCAAGTCTAAGGACTTGGTCTCCTGAGATATTAAACAGTACTGATGAGAATACTGACCAAAAGTTAAAATAATCTAGAAGAAATAACATTATGGATAATGATACAGTAATTACAAAATGAGAAAAGTTTAAACAATACTAATTTAGGATTAGCATGCTAATTCCTTTTAAAAGAGCTGAAAGTAAATCACACTTTGGGATGCTGGAAAAGACATTTAATAAGGAGATATTTATTTGAAATCTACAGTGGGGTGTAGAATATTATGATTGTGTATAATACAACTCCTGTTTACAGCACCTCTTAAAGATAAAAGTAGGAAAGGAAATTTTGTAAAGCATAAAAAGTTCCTCCTTCACCAACCCAACACCACATGTCAGCATTTTAATTAAGCTCTTTTTATGAAAAGATGGTACGTGCATGATTCAGAACAAAAAACATTTAGAGTAATTGTCACAAAAATATGTTACATTAGTTATTACAAATAACTATTAATTTTTATAGTACTTTATATACTTTAGTAATATTTTTTATGCTATATTGACAAGCCAAAACCTCACAAATGTGAGACACAAGAACCTGAAATTCTCTTCTCCTTTTGTTCTCTATATTCATAATCTCAAAATCTTACCTACTTTTCACTTATAACAAAAACCATATGTAACTTGTTCCATAGGAGCACAGATGATATGACTTTCACATTAATTGCTGACAGATACACCTTTGAAGCATTTTTTGAATTTCATCTGGAGGACAAGGTTAAAGCAAACTAAGCAGAGAGGTTTGCTGTGACACCACCAAACAACAGCTACATGATTCTGTGGAGCTGTCAGAGTTGGCAGGTTCAAAATCCCAGTATAGAACCAAACAGCTTGCTTGATTTTTGAAGCCAAAGAAATTACATAACAAGAATTTTGTTTGTGCTGGGAAAATGTTCTCTGTACCCTTTCAGGCCTTCCATGAGTATTTTCCAAAAGGCAAGCAGTGGCATATTTGCCTTGAGAAGACATTTTCTTACATTGCACAAGCCAAATGCACACATCTGAAAGCAAAACTCATCTGCTGTGCAGTGCAGGCATACAGACATTATATAATGTGCTATTCTACTAGAGATGCTCCGTGGCAAAAGATGTACATAACACTGTCTGTGCTGGATGGTTTCAGAAACGTACATTTGAATTAAAAGCATGCATTTGATGTAATTGCATCTGGTTTTGGCTCTGCACTATAATCTTTGCACGAAGGCTTGCAGCTCAGATACCTGCTTGAAACATCACAGACCAGAGATGGCTATGAAGGTTTTAGGCTGGAGAATGAAGGTAAAAGTGTTAGATAAAGGTCTCAGAAGTTACTAGAGCTTGCTGCAACAGCAAGTCTATTCACACTGCCTCAACCCTTCCTCTCCTCCTCATTAAAGGCAGACTAATTGGGATGTAGTACAGCATTTGTACAACTGTGGTAATTTTGCCATCTTACTCTAGGAAACAAACTTTATGAGCAAAGGAATTCTACCATTATACTAGAATTCTACCATTCCTTTTCAGGTGGTTACCTCTCTTAGAAAATCCCAGTAAATAGCCATTAGGTATGCTATGCCACTCATCCTTATAATTCACTTATAGTACAGCATATATTTTAATAACGATTGCATACAACAAGATAGTGTTTCAAAAATAACAAATTTCATAATTATCATTATTTTTTCATAATGATCACACTTCAGGAAAAATTGCCCTAGGAAACTTAAAACATTAAGGTGTCATTATTATAAAGAGGTCCATCTGAATTTAAAGTGGATTCAGGTGTTCAGGTATTCAGTATTCAGAGATTAACAATATGCTTTGTACAGGAAATACAGCCGTGACAAAGTTGGTCTTTATCCCCCCAAACCATAAAAAAGCTGCCATTATACAATTTTTAATAAAAGATCAGGAAGTTCCACCTGTTTCATCATTAATAATATTACACAGCCTTGTAAGAAAATGATAATTAATTTGAGATAGAAACTATAAAGAAGATGAAAAATCTATTTTGGAAAACAGATCTCTGCATTTGGAATTTTTTCTCTATTTATGTTTGGACATAATCTTGAATTAATTATTTTGGCAAAAGTTTCTACTACCTATATCCTAGTGAAATCCATCTGGAAAACAAATAGCAATTCAAATGGCAACTGTTATGGCACACCAGCTACAACACTTTGAAACTAATTTCATAGGAAGAATATAGGGTCAACACAACAAAAACTCAAAAAGAGGTCTTACTGGTCATGGCACCAGCCTTGAGATGGCAGATGTAAATTGAACCCCTCATTCTAGTCCAGACCACTTTGTCAGCTGACCCTCAGATCACAGATCCACAAACCAGCAAGGTACCAACAACTTTCCTGATGGAGTGTGGGTACTTTGAAGATCTCAGCTTTGGTGTTTTTCTTTGTTTCTTTCTTTCTCTGTCTTTTCTGTAAGTCAGTAAAATAGGTCTAGTAATCCTGTCCTATAAGTTAATATAAATAGAGTTGTAAATAATTCACAAATAGCTTAATTAATGCAAAATAAGCAACCCCCAGCCTTCACTGAAAGTCTGGAAGAGAAAACACACAGTAAATTGCCAGGGCACTCTGAGAAGGCTTTAAAAACATTTGTATCAGTAGTCGATGGTCTCTTTCACTTGTTTCCCTCAGAAGATGAATTTCTGCCATTCTACCTTTTTCCCCTAGAAAAGAAAAAAGACTCTTTGCTCCTCGTCTCATGCAGTTATCCAGGCTGATGTTGCTCATTTTAAACAGCAGCTTCCTGTATGATTGTCATTATTGCTGCTTCAAGTTTTCACTATGTGAAAGTGAAGTATCCTATTTTCTATTTTAGTTCTGCCTCTTCAGCACTGTTCCTACCTACACTTTTTAAACACCGTAACCTCAAAGCTTTAACACACAGCTTCAGATGACCATCTTGTACTCAACACAAAGTTCAAAGCTGAGATGTGTTTCCAAACTCCCTCCAGACAATCAATGTCATCTATGAAAACACTGAGGAGACAAAGGATAGGGAACAGATGACAACTAAAATTGGAACAATACAATATTCATAAAATGCAGTGATCCAGAATACATCTGCCACTCAGTCAGTCAGTCTCTGCATCTATGTCCTCAATGCCCACAAGCAGAACAACCAAGAGTCCTTTCCTTGTTCTTACTGGAGGTGACTGCTGCTGGCTGAGTCCTGCAGAAACTAATGCCAAGGTTTCTAGGATGCAAGTGACCCCCCTCAAATGTATATCATAGCTGAGCACAGTCATGCAACAAACAAAGAAATGTTTTACATACAATTGACATCTTATACTGACTTTTCACAGTTTGTATTGTCTCTCTAGCATGGTCTTTATATTACTTGCCTTAGAGAGCAAACATCCCAAAAATTACAGAGTACTGGTACTGCCCACTGCTTCCAACAAACCTCTGTAAATGAAACAGAGGCTATAAAAGCAGTTCATAGCCTTAGCTACCTTCAATTACCTTCTGAACAATCACACAAGAATACAGAAATTAAATCCAGTTATTTCTATGGAGCGATACTGAAAATCTGCTTAAATGTAAGGAACACAAAAACATCAATGAAGCAACTGAGACTGTTTTTGCTTTGCCACAGTGGAATAACTTCTTGGATGCTGAGAGTGAATTTGGATAGCCAAGCAATAACAAGAAACAAAGTAATCTTCTTATTCTTGCCAGGATTGGATATTTTGCCATATTGGATAGAGGGGAGAGAGGGGAAGGGGAAAAGGAAAAGAAGGAAAAAAAACCTGAACCCAATTGTTTATATATAGTTTATGTATGTTTAATATAAATGTACAAGACTCAAAGTTTGGTACTGGTCTATTAGCCTCAGCTTTAAAGTTTTCAAATATAGTTAAATGAAACCAAATGCAGTTAAATGAATTTGAACTGATTTCTTATAAAACACTGAATTCTTGTGCTTTTTGTGGTTATCTGGTATTCACTTCCAATAACTGAAGCCAACAGAGCTCAGATCTGGAAAATTAGCTTTGCTGAAAATAGACAAGCAACTCTTCTCTAACATTTACACTAACATCTTCTGGAAAAAAAAATCCCAAACCCAGCAATCTTCTGTACTCCTTTTGAAAGGATGAATAAATGTCAGCACCAGGCATTTTCCCCATTCTGGCCAGCACTGGCTATCTACATGAAAACACAAAATTGATGGTAAATCAGATGGCTGCTTACCTGTTCTGCATTTCCTTCAAATTGCCACCCAGTCCTGACCCACGTCTCACTGTCTGTGCCATTTCCCAACAGCTCAGAATGAGGCTGATTGCAAAGTCAATGCCACAAGGTTTAAAACCAAACCACCTCACATGTTTTCTCATTAATCATTATTCAGAACTTATTTTTCGCTCTTCAAGGAAACAGCTTTCATCTAGAAAGCTCTTGTCTGGTCTTCCTAACATTAAGAAGGGGAGTTTTCTAGTCTGTGTAAATATTTCTTAGCTTATAAAAGAAGTATTGATGAATTAATTTTTTATTATATGTCTCTCAAATTCGATCTGGTTTCCAAGATCAATCAAAAAATGAACTAGATGTCACTCACATCAGTGAAAAAGAAAACATATGCAACACTTCAAGTCTGTAAAGTATACATGGAGACAGCCAGCTTGCAACTCCCACTCTCATGCCATCCCCCATTATATTTAATCTTTTAGAAGAAGCATTCCTCTCTCCAGATTAAATGCACTACTTTTCAGTTATCTCTCTATGAACATCTGGCCATCAACTCAAGCTGTGCATCACTAAAACAAAAATTTAAAACTTGATCTCATAGAAGTCCCTTCTATAAAATCCTCTTCAGTTTTCCTAAAACCTTTAACACCAGCCTTCACTGATAGGACTAATGAATTTCCTTCTATGTTTTTATAGGTAGGATAGTCATGTCATTAGTTGTAGGTATGGCCTTTCCCATCTGTATCCTCAACCAAATATTCCAAAATTTTATGTGTCAATTATGTCATATCATCCTTTTCTGGCTTGGACAAATGTTTATGCTCAAACCCATCTGAGTCTTTCTCTATTATTTCCCATGCTTCCCACTGTCCTAGGGAGTTCCAGCTGTAAAAGCACCTTTACCTATGTTTTGGCCTGCTATCACTTTCTCAGCCTCCCACCAGAGATTCTCTCAGAAAAATGTCATGGGTTTTTAACATTTCTGTTTACCATAACTACAAAAATTGAGAGAACAGCTGTGCCAACTGGATGCTCAGACTGCTTATAATACTAGCCCATGGCCAGCTGTGTGTCCTCTTCCACCTACATTTAATTATTATTTAGATTACATTTAGATCTGTGTCTTTTTAGAGCTTTATATTCAGTAGTCTTCCATGAAAAGAGCTCTTCAGCAAAATCAGACAATCAAATTTTCTCATATTTTCTTCACTGTGACCTTCTTGTTAATGAATTGAAGGAGAAAAAGCATCTAATTTTGGTTCTAAAATGTTTCAATTTTTCACCTAATGTCCTACTCTTTTAATGGTTCCTCATTTTTCTCCATGACCTATTTCCTGAGTCAGTCTTCATTTTGCCTTCGCAAAGTTGGAATGTCACGTCAATAATAATTGTACAGATCACTCTGGAATAAGACAATGATATCTCTGTATATACCAGTGACTAAAGAAAAAAAAAAACAATAAAAATGATGAGGCATTTACTTGTAGAGATTTAATAGTGTGCTGATATTAGAGCTCATATATGCATAAATATATTGACCTTGAAATTGTCCCTTAAAAATTATTCTACTGACACCCATTACACTACAACTATGCTGAGCTGAATTAAATCACAAAATTTTAAAGACTATTCAGAAATTAAAATACTGAACTTTCCAGTAAGGAACATAACCTCCCTGGTAGACTTGAAAGCTCTAAAAAACCCCAACAAACAAACTTGTTTTCTTTCAAATTTTCATTTGATTTTGTATTCAGCCATCATTTCTAAGAAGATTGTCATGAAGCCTAATAATAAAGCTGATGAAAACCACAGATTCCAAAGGATCCTGGAATAGTAATCATGTACAGAGAAAATTTAGATTTTATATCCAGGTCTGAGTGCCAATATAATATTCATGAGAAGAAAAAGTATGCATTGAAGCATTCAATATATTAATGAATTTTAAAATATAATAAATGTTAATTTTCAGATGTGCCTATTTATGGGCTATTTTCTGCTGCTTAACTTCGTAACCTCAAAGTAGCTTCAAAATATGAGGTTTTGCTATTTGATACATGGACACATCAATATATATTTCATATATAATACATACACATATTTTACTGTGAAAACACATTTTAAAAACCAACCAAACAAACAAACAAGAAAACCTGAATCGCAAGTTTTGGTTTATATTCTTGTTGCAAAACAGTCTTTCCAGGACAATATATAATTTACAATCTAAACAGGCATTGCTCAGTGCCCAGGAACAACCATTGTCATTGTCTAAATACCTTTTCAGCACATCTTTTTGGTCTTATTACTCCTTTATTGAAGATACTTTTCAAATTACTTGAATCTTCACATACAATTTTTAATTTCTGAAAGTTATCTTCTTGCCAAATACTGTCCTACCCAAGCACTCCACAAACTTTCTTCACTTTAGATAGAACACAGCACTTTAACTGGCAGAAAACGTTCAAGTTACTTGATTTTGAGCACCTGAAACAAACCACTCATGAACTGATGTTTTTCAGAGTACCTATTTCTGTACATTCGAAACACATTCCCCCTATTTTCTTTTGCTTGAGTCATGAGAGTTCTCAGGTGTGCACTGGATACTACAAGTACCTCCCTTAGGTATCCTGGAAATAAGGAAAGGAATGGGCCACTCACTTAAGAGTCACACTTGGTGATCCTTGTGGATACCTCCCAACTCGGAATATTCTGTGATTTTGAGTGCAGGGAAAGACATGCAACATAAAAAACTTAAACCTCATAAAAGATATCAATTCTACATCTTCTGCTCAGCAATTTTAAAGCAGTACATAAATAAAATGCTAATTTGAAGGATACAGATCATTGTAGATTAAGATGCAAGACTAAAAATCAGATAAAATTAAAGTCAGATGTATTGTGTACCCCTCTCTAAATGGAAGGACAACACACTAGGGAAAGGAATATCATCATGGGGACACGTTATTGAAACTTATTTTTCCCAGAACTTAAGCTAAGCCTCTCTACAGAAAATAAGATGTCAGTTTAAAGTGCTTCTTGAATTCAACTAACCTGAACAATTTAAGATTTGAAGTTCCCTGAATATTACAGGAATAAGAACAGCATGAAATACAGAAAAGTTTGTTTTACTTGAGATATTTGTTCAAGAGCAGCCAAAATTGCTTAGTGTCCTACACTAAATTACTTTTCTACCCCAGAGAGAGGGTGTTCCCTCTAAACCAGAGATGATGATATAAGGGTTTCAGAAACTATTGTTTGCATTTTACTGATCTTCAGATTGCTAGCACACAGAATTTTCAAATAAAGCACTGATAGTCTGAAAGCTCTAAGA
This sequence comes from Leptocoma aspasia, assembly GCA_013399835.1. NCBI lineage: Eukaryota > Metazoa > Chordata > Aves > Passeriformes > Nectariniidae > Leptocoma > Leptocoma aspasia. The sequence goes on along the minus strand of VXAX01001390.1, from coordinate 1,283,653 downwards.
TATTTAAATTCATTTGCTTCAAAAACACACAAAAAAGAAGCATTAAAAATATTTAGAGTTCTATTAGATGTAAAGTCTTTTACTGCCTTTAGCATCAGGTTATCGAAGTACCCTCAGTAGTCTATCATGAACTAGAAGTAGTGTCTGTCACAGTTGGTTCATTTCCTCTTTCCTTAAGGGGGAAACTAACTACAATATCATGCTTTGGTAAGGTTTCTTCTCTTTTAGCAAACACATGTACAAACTTCTATGGTTGTGCCACAGACAAAGTTATATAAAACAATTCTGCCTAGCACTTGAATTTCTATAGGAAAGTGGCTCCCACCACCCCAAACAGTCCTTAGAAAGGCTGAGGAGACAAGCTTTATAAAGAATAGAAAATGGTCCAGTGTGCATAAACTGTGTTCATTACAGTGATTTTCTACCTCAAAATTAAGGTCATTTTTGTAAAGTAGCTTCAGCCTCTCATCACCTTCAAGATAAAAGGTATGATCTCATACCGAAATCCTTATTCTTTGGGAAAATCTTGTCTTTAGAAGGCTAGCTTTCATATCACGGAATCAGAGAATAAATGAGCTTGGAAGGGATATTGAAGTCATATCATAGAATGGCGTGGGTTGGAAGGGACCTGAAAAACACTTTGTTCTAACACCCCTGTCCCAGCAAAGACACCTTACACTAGACCAGGCTGCACAAAGCTCCATCCAACCCAGCCTTGAACACTTCCAGTGGTGAAGCACCCACAACAGTTCTAGGAAATGTGTTCCAGGGCCTCACTTAACTCACAGGAAAGAATTTCTTCCTAACCTCATCTAGACCCACCTCCTGTCAGTTTGAAGCCATTCCCACTTGTCCTGTCACCACAGGTCCTTCTCCATCTTTCCTTTACTCCCTTGAGGTACTGGAAAACTGCAATTAGGTCATCCCAAAGCCTTCTCTTTTCCAGCCTGAACAATCCCAGCTCTCTCAGCCTTTCCTCACAGCAGAGCTGCTCCATCCCTCTGATCACCTTGGTGCCTCCTCTGGCCTGGCTCCAGCAGGTCCCTGTCCTTCCTGTGCTGGGACCCCAGAGCTGGGTGCAGCCCTGCAGGTGGGGTCTCAGCAGAGCGGGGCAGAGGGGCAGAATCCCCTCCCTGCCCTGCTGCCCACGGGGCTTTGGGAGCAGCCCAGCACACAGGGGGTTCTGGGCTCCCAATGGCCAGGGCATGTCCAGCCTCTCACCCACCAGCACCCCCAGGTCCTTCTCCCAGGGCTGCTCTGGATCTGTTCATCCCCAGCCCAGATCGGTACTAGGTATTGCCCTGACACAGGTGCAGCAGCTTGGATTTGGTCTGTTAAACCTCATGAGATTCCCATGGGCCACCTCTTGAGCTTGTCCAGGTCCCTCTGGATGGCATCCCATCCTTCAGGTGTGTCACACACACCAGACTGGTGTCATCTGCAAAACCTACTGTGGATGCACTCAATCCATTTGTCCATGTCATTAATGAAGCTCTAAGAGTCATCTGAAGCAGGTCTGAGAGCAGGTTTCTCAGCAGCTTGTCCTGAACACTTCCAAGAAGGGAGATGTAATTATCAAATACAAATATCACATCTATCAATCAGAGTGTTCATGTCAAGGTGCATCCACTTTCCCATAGATTTTCAAAGGTAGCTGTGATCACTGTGGTGCTCTGTTTTGATTACCTCCGTAATGAACTCAAAGAGTTGGACTCACTAATTTCTGTATAAACTTCTCATTGAGTAAGGATATTTCTATAATCAGTTTTGATGTAAAGAAGTGAAATTTGAGATACTTTAATTCATTCCAAACTCTAACTCATGTCGTATAACCTCAAACTCTATGCCACCCTAACAGACACTCTAGAAGATGTTAATTTTCAGATCATAAGATACAGCCTCCTAGATTTGTCTCTCATTACTTCATCTTTTCCTACAAAATCTTCTCTTACAGTTTATCTATCCTAAACACAGAGCGCAGTTACCATCTAGCTATTAAATTGCTTATTAATCCCTGGTGATCATAAATAAATATGTGACGGTATTGTGGGGCAGGGGGTAAAAGGGGATAGAGAGGACAAAATGAAAAAAAAAAAAAAAGGACACCAGTAGACAAAAAGAACAAGATACTCCAGAAAGTCTGCATCTCAGTGTCACCAGGATTTCAAAGAATGCTTCACCACGGGTCATTTTACCAGCAGCAGTGAAAATAAAGATCAGCCAGTTTTCTAATCAAGAGCTCATCAACTTAGGTGCTGCTTTCATACAGCTCAGTGTAAGCTTTATGTTGAGTTGAAGGCTGGCAGAAAGAACCAGGGATCATTTTCCTTCTGAAAGATGTTCACTTTTCTGCCTTGCATAAACTAGACTGAGCCAGGGAGAGTTCTTTGCACTGGATCGTTCAAGATGTGGGCTTGAGTTCCAAGCACTCACTTAACATGTGTTCATGCAACCACCCAGCACTCTTACTGTTAAATCTTCCCAATAAGAACTTTGCTACATGAAAAGTGTCTGTCTCCTTGAAAAACCATTAGGCAATTACATTGCTAAGTCATGAAAAAGTACTTCCTCTAAAACTTATATAGAAATCAGACACCTGCATGAACAATGTAGTCTTAAAAGCAGAATGACAGGATTACAAGGTCAATGGATTTCCTTTTGACAGATGTTATCTGGGCAAGATTCTGGCTCCTAGAGAGTGCCGAAAAAGGAAAAAAGACAAAAAAAACCCAAAACAAAACAAAACAAAAAACAAACCCAAAAACAGCAATGGGCAGCAAAGATCAACCAAGTGAAAAATAATTTTAAACAAAATAGTCAAGAATTATGAGGGATGAGAAGCATAGGGTGACAACATTTAGTTATCCTTTTAAAGAGGAATCTAGTGTTATTCTGCCCCTGGGATTTGACTGCACCACTATGCACCTCATGGAACCCTTGGATTTCCCTAACTTTTCCTTCGCTCTTTGAATATGCTGGTTAAAAATACACTTTTGATACAAAGCTAATAGAGAAAATGGCAATTAATTCTGCATGTTAAGAGCAAGGGACGACTTGTGCTGTTCTCCACCAGGAGAAAACAAAGCACATGACAAGGACAAAACCTATTTAATATTTGTACATAAAGCAGATCTATATCTTGTTTGGAGTTTTCAAATATGATAACGATGAAATAATGATGAAATAAGAACAAATTCTGGACACCAGTTATTATTCCCATATGGTTACTGAGCAATTTATTACTGCAGATAGACATCTGACACTGTCTGTCACAACTGAATCTAACTTCTATTACCACTTCACATTATCATTCACTTTACTGACCCTTACATCCTATGTAAGAGTTTTAGCATGAGAAAACCTAATTAATTTACTATGCATAAAATGCCCCACAGACTCCCCTGATGTTCTATTCATACAATTCCATTCCTATTGGCCTGATTCTTCAAGAAACAGGCAATAGTTAACACAGGTAAATGTCAAGGCTCAAGGACGACCAAACTCACTGCACCAAAGAGAAGGTCTGAGCAAGGAATGGAGGCAGAATTAGCACAGATGTTTTTGCAACAACAATTAGTGGTCATCTCTAAGACAGAGTCCAGAGGAGGCCACCAAGTTAATTGGTCAGATGGAGCACCTCTCCTGGGAGGAAAGGCTGAGCGAACTGTGATTGTTCATTCTGGAAAAGAGAAGGCTTTGGGGTGACCTAATTGCGGCCTTTTAGTACCTCAAGTACCTGAAGGGAGTGTACGGCAAAGACGGAGAGAAACTATTTACAAGGGCCTGGAGTGACAGGACAAGGGGGAATGGCTTCAAACTGACAGAAAGTAGGTTTAGATCAGAGATTAGGAAGCAATTCTTTACTGTGAGGGTGGTGAGGCCCTGGCACAGGTTGCCCAGAGAAGCTGTGGCTGCCCCATCCCTGGAAGTGTTCAAGGCCAGGCTGGATGCAGCTCTGAGCAACCTTGTCAAGTGAGAGGTGTCTCCTATCCATGCCAGGGGTTGGAACTAAATGATGCTAATGTTCCTTTCCGATCCAGGCCGTTCTATGATTCTATGACATGATGATAGGAAGTGTCATATGAAACACTACAAAAAGTCTAACATCTCCAGCTGTGAAGAAATATTCTGGGAACAAGGCTTGCATATGATTATCAATGTTAATCTAGTCCAGGAGTGTGGGCATATCTAACTTTTCTACTTATAAAGTTTTCCCTGTTTTCTTTCCTACATTTCTCTACCCTTGACTAATTTCAGATTGAGCAGGTCGTCCTGTACCACTGAATATTTGAAATTTCTTTCAGAATCAGCAACAAAATGCTAATATTGTGTATAGATATATCTATATTTATCTCAGTTTATACACACACACACACACACACACACACACACACACACACACACATGAGATTCACACAGGTGCAGAGGATGTAATCCTGTCAGGCTTGCTCCCAACTGTTGGGATATAACGCTCTTTTCCCCACCAGATGGCAGTAACTTCAACTTAATACAGCCCAGACTGGTCACCACATGAACAGCAAACAATGGCATACTTTATATTTGGGATTTTCCTTAAGAAGGAATGTTGATTTTTTGAACATGTGCAGTAGAGTTATTTCAGTTTCTTCCTATTTAATGGCAAAATATTCTACTAATAGCTAAGCTCAACTTTGATCAGTATATCCTACAAGATTTTTTTTTAAACACATATTGTTCCATTTTTTTTTTCAGTATGCTGTAATTTTGTCAACAAAAACTGGAGAAGTACAGTTATTATCTCATTGTCTTGTTCCACGAATAATTCCCAAACAGAAATATCTGGGTAACTTTCAACTGCATGAATAAACAAACTTTTACAATATATGCTAATGGATAAAGAGACTAAAGGACTCCAAAGAAGGAGGGGAAATGACAAATACCTTCTGCATAATTTTTGACAAAAGTATTCAGAATGCAGACTTCTTGACTTATAAAAGCTCACGGTAAAATCTGCACCAAGAATGTTGCAGCCAGTATACTATTTTACACACCAGCAAAATTGCCTTTAATATGGGAGCTGACAATTTCTTCTACTGGCAAAACTAGGAAAGTTTTTCTCAAGATAGCCCAGGCACCATAAAAATAATGAAATTTGGTGGATGGGGACTATTCTGTAGGACATCCAGCTCTAGGAACAACTCATCCATTTGTTCTAACCAAAAGATCATTGTTGCCTTTTTATTTAACTTCTAATTTTCCAGAAGTCCTATATTACAAAAAGAAAATTTCCCTTCTATTCTACTAATATTAGTATTCAGACTGATTAACTGGATTTATATTCAGCTCTATTCTGACTGCAAAGATAATATCAAAAGTGCACATTCTTATTAATAAAACACACTCATTTTCCAATAAATTTATGACCAAATAAGCAGTCTGTTTGGACAGCTGGCTTCCACCATCCGACAAGCAGAGATTCACATCCCTTTTTTTTCTCCCCATGTTTTTTGTTTTTTTTTTTTTTTTCCAGCAGAAAGTAGAGCAAAATTTTCTCTAGATATACAAAAAAATGTAAGTACAGTAATGGGAAGAAAAGACCGTAAAATAATGCAAAAAGTGATATGACTACATTCTACTAATTAAATACTAAGCAGCCACTTATACTTATCTTTCACACTCACGAGCAATATTCCTGATTTAAATTTTAATACCAAAATGCATATCCCATTTACATGGATGTGTACTGGATAAGCAGTATCCCAAATCAGTGACATTTGAACTGAAGATGTTCTCAAGATATATTTTAGTTCAAAAGACCTGTTCATAAACTTCTCATTATGGCTTGATATCCTTCTGAGATTACATATCCACATCAGCTGGATGGATGAGCAGAATCCACCATAAAAATTAGTAATTCATACATCATTTCCTCTTCCTGAAGGAAGAGGAAAAGTAAAGGTATCAAGTACTGTTTAGTATGAACCTAACCAAAATGATTTGAAGTGGAAAATGCAAACCTTTGTGAATAACCATGAACTCAAAATCCAGCCTTGTCTTGGAAGGAGAAACTGAATGAGTCATTGCTGAAGGGGACAGAGTAAACACAGAGTAGAGACAGGCATTCAACATTTAACATAGAGTGCCAGCATAGAAAGTTTATCACAACCCTGTGATGTTCAAAGAGATGGTGAAATAGAAGTGACAGACAACTGCTTTTTCCTCCAATTGCAGGATCAGTAACAATCCTACAGTTACATTTAGAGATTCTGTGTATTTTGAAAAGGATACAGGAAAAATGGAGGTGAAGGAAGAGACACAAATACTGAGTACTGGAGAACACATGTTACAGTGAAAGTCTTAAGAGATCTCAGATCTATTTTAGCTGACTTGAGCAAATATGCAGCAGCCATTATAGGAAAACAAATACCACCTGTAAGTGCAAGCAGAAAACAACGTAACAATGGCTCAAAGCTGAAGCTGGTCAAATTTAAATCGGGTAAAAGGCACAAATTTTGATCCTTCGTTTCATGAAATTATCACTTTTGCTATGAAGTTAAGTAGTGGATTAAATAAAAATAATTTCCCGCTTCAAAGAAAAAATGTAAGGGAGTAACATTAGAAAATGTAAAAACTTGAGAGTTTAAACTACACAGTCTAATGGCCCATTCTGGTTTGAAACCCAGCCCTGTGCTGTGAGGAGAAACACCATGTCTGAGCTCCTCAGGAGCCATTTGAAATGCAGAGAGAGTGTCCTCTCACTGTCCTGGGAAAGCCATCGTGGGATGGAGAGCAGCTGCACTGCCCTCAGCTTCATGTGCCAGGGCTGGTCATGGTAACTGGGACACAAACTCTGGGGAGTGGTCTCAGGGTTTACCTGCAGCTTGTGGAGCAGCAAACACAGTCCCGTTGTGAGAGGGAATGGCAGCTGTACACCTGGAAGAGACACAACACATGAGGACAGGGACACAGGACTCCTGCAATAAACTGGATGAGTTTCACCTGGTATTTCAAAAGGAAGCATGTATCAAAGAAAGACATAGTGTTATGTCCCATAACTACACAACATAAAGACAAAAAAGAAGAAGCTTTTCTTTTTTTACAAGACTTGATGAACTTTAACATATTAACAAATTTAAGGGAATTGTCATATACCAGTAACTGAAACAACAAAGTAACGTGGTACAACATCTGTCTTGCAGGCCCCACAACCTTTCAGCACATCAGACTGGGGGCACTCTCTTGCTGGATGCACATTTAGTTGTGTGCTGAGCTTTGCATGCATATAAATTCACAATTTTATATACTTTTACAAAGTAACCAACTCAATTTCTTAGACTGGATTAGCACCTGAAAATTCTTTTTTTCTCTTTGTGGATTGTTAGAAAACATATAGAATGAATTCATGCACAAAACTCTTTTTTTTTTCTCATCTTCACAGCAAACACAAAGTTGTGTTTAGCAGAATACATAGGGAAAGTATTAATCTACAATCACATGTCTAGTACAATAAATACAACACTAAGGGAAAACACGTGTAGCAGAACCACTATGCGGTCAAAAGATACTTAGCTTACACGGTAAGAAATCCTCTGAGCTGTTTGTAATCAACAAATCATATTTAGTGCCTTCCTCTCATTAACATGGAGTTTTCCAAGAAGTAGGCTAAGTTAGAAAATTGTTGTTACACTCAGAGAAAGAACAGGATTTTAAAATGAGGAACCCTTCAGTTTCTGAGAGCTCAATTAGTATTAATTACAAGTTTAAAGAAGCACCACAACATATTCACATTGATAGTATAGGCATATCTACAGCATAATTACTGTCACTTCAATAAGTGCAGTCATGCATACACATGCTCTTCTAGGATCAAAGTGGTGGCATATCCAGTCCAAGCTCCTGCTATCAGAGGTGACTGTGTTTCACATTCCCTTTCATAAATGTATCATTTTCCACCTTGCAAACAGTGAGACATGTATGGAAAAACAAAACCTGACTGCTTTATTGGGAGTCTCCTCCAGAACACTACTGCTTTTATGGCTAGAAATATTCTAACTTCCACTCTGATTTTCTGCCAATTATTTCTGTCCCAGCATTGTTCTTCAGATTAGATTGCTCTCCTTCACTCACAATTGTCCTGTTCCCACTGTTTTCTCTTGGCCTTTATTTTATTGAAGAGAAATAAAGCTGTTGGTACCCTCATAATAACCTTTCCCTTCCCACTATTTGTTTTAGTCCCATTTTTTTCTCTGTTTGCCACACCTAAGTTCATGCTTCCTACACCTGGGCACTCCGAATGCTTGGCAGCATTCCTGGGGAGGTTGCTGTGGTGCCTCACATGGAAGCATTACTAATTTTATTTCATTATCTGAAAGGTTCAACTTGATAATATTTTAAATTGCATAAACCTTGCTCATGGACTTATCAGATCACTGGGGGTGTGGTAATTTTGGATGAATTTGCTCTTACCTAGTTTTAAGCAGCATCTCTGAGCTGATCACTGCAGGTCCTTTAGAATCAGAGACACTTCACAGCATGATTCATCTGATCTATTTTTAGATATTCTGACTGGATGAAATCTATTCTGCCCTAGAAATACTGTTCACTGACCATGCCTAAACAAATACCTCAGTTGAAGAGAGCTAGACTGAATCAACTGAAGAGCTTATTTTGTGGTTTATTAATATAGTCAGCTCCTTCATTTCCTCTAAAAAATCTTGAGATAGCAGACAATAGCAGAAGCAATCATAACTATGTACATAACTAAGTTTTCAGACTTCATCCTGTTTCCATTCCCCACAGTCTTTCAGTTGTGAAGTTTTCTCTGGATTATTCACTGATGGTACTTTTGAATAGCATATTGAAAATGGCTCTTCTAGTACACTTTTAAAACCCACAGTAACTAGAGGTAGCAAAATTTTCCCTCAGAAATCTAGTGCTTATGTAATGATTTGACAAAATTACAGTTTGACAACTGATATTCTAGACTAGCACTAGATGAGAAAGGGGAACAGGTATTTTAAAATATGCTGAATTTTGAGCAATCATAAATGAAAGGATGTAGACTCGGGGAAGTTGGCAGGATGCTTTTTGCCATCTCTACTGAACTTCATTAACTACATCTGCTAAGCAAAAATCTTGAAAAAGTTGAATAGTAAAAGATACACTTTAAAATTAAAACCAAACCAAACCAAAACAAAAACAAACAAAAAACCCCCAAGCACAAATATATATTTCTATCATGTTCTCCAATGGAATGGTTACAGAATTTTTCTGCACAAAGAACAGATTAAAATCAGAAGGAATTTGATACTTTCCCTCAACTCCAGAGGCAAATCAAGGTAGTTACTGTACTATATGATCTCACAGTGGATTATTATTTAAAAATTGACTACTGTTGAATCTTAGGAATTTACCTGAAATTCTCCAAATACAAGTTATAAAAAAGTGTAACACTATACCACTTTTTCTTTGCTTTGTGAACGAAGTGCTAGTACAGATAAATAGTTTTTACAGATAAAGAGGTTTTCCGGCAAGTCACAGGCTGGACTGAATATCTCAGGAGTTTTACTTGGCCAATACAAAGTCATGAAGGCTTTCTTCACATCTCACCAATCCTGCTTACATACAAGAATTTGAACAATTTTTCAAGTGACCCAAGTGCCAAGACAAAATTCTTTATGAGAGGGGATAACTACGGAAATTGTAATAAAACTCACTCTAAGTCAAATTACAGAATATTTGGAAGATTGCTGAACACAAGTACAAACAATTCAAAGCAGAGTTATTCACCATAGCAGAAGTTATTGTGAGAACTTGATATCCTACTTGGTGCTCAGAAAGCAAAAATCAGAATGATTCTCAGAAGAGCAAACACTGAACAACTTCACTCCTTGAACCACAATACCAAAATGATTAAATTCCAAATAGTTCAGGCTCATGAACAAATTCATGGACAGGACGTCCATAAACAGATACTGAAGGGTATGGGTAGGATGTCCCCTCTAGCATCACACATCCAAAAATGATGGATGCCAAGAGACTACAAGGGAAGTGGATTACTATTTAGACCCAAAATCCCAGTCACAGAAGGTTCAAAGGGATGTCGTTTCACATAAATATGAACATTTTTTTCAGAATGTAATTTCTGGTAGATTTTTAATGTCAGACTATCAAACATCATGCCCCTCATAAACCAAAAATCATCAGATTTTTCATTCTTTATGAAAATTCTATTTTCTTAGGCCAGAACTCTCATGAACATATCCTTGACAGTGGCATTATTAAGCATATATGCTGATCTTTTCAAAGTTTCTCTTTTCTGAAATGACTGGTCTCATTTTGCAGTCTGCTATATTCTTTCACATTCTGCTAAACACAAACTTTGGGTGCTTGCTCTAGTTTGCAAAGTACCCTACTCTCAAGCGTAAACAGGATTTCTTCACAAGTAATTCTTGTCAGTAATGTATAACTTCCAGACCTCTTCAACATATACAAATACAAGGCAAATTTCCACCTCTGATTCTGAAATAGGATGCAATAATTCTACCAAAGGCTTATCCTTAGCATATAATAAAATATAGACAATTTTTCTTCCTGAAAACTCCCTCTTTCATGATTAACTCTTTAGTTAGGGAAGGGAAAAATCAAATATGGAAAAAAAAATTTAAAAGGAAGAGGCAAATGCTGAGAAAAAGGCATTTTAAATAAGAAGAATCATTGTGATGGTCTTCCAAAAATATTAGAAAGGCAAAAGCAACAATTTTTCTACTTGTTTTTCATTGTTTTCTACTTATTTTCTATTGTTTTGTACTTTAGGATAATGCATCTTCTTGCAGATCAGAAAGCAAATCATATTCTGGGCTACACCAAAAGCAGCATGGCCAGCAGATGACTCTTGCTCTGTACTCCACTCTCATGAGACCCCACCTGGAGTTTTGTGTCCAGCTCTGGGGTTCTCAGAACAACACAGACATGGATTTGTTGGAGAGAGCCCAGAGAAGGCCACAAAAATGATCAGAGGGCTGGAGCAACTCTCCTATGAAGACAAGATGAGAGAGTTCCAATTGTCAGGCCTGGAGGAGAGAAGGCTTGGGGGAAACCTTACAGGGACCCTTCAATACTTGAGGAGGTTTAGAAAGCTGTAAGTGACTTTTTACAAGCACTTGTAGCAATAAAACAAGGGAGAATGAATTTAAGATAAAAGAGAATACATATAGGTTAGATACTAGGAAGAAATTCTTTATTCTGAGGGTGGTGAGGCGCTGGCACACGTTGCCCAGAGAAGCTGTGGATGCTCCCTCCCTGGCAATGTCCAAGGCCAGGTCGGATGGGACATTGAGCAACCCAGTCTAGTGAAGGTGTCCCTGCTCATAACAGGGGGGTTGGAACAAGATCATCTTGACCCTGAGATGAGCTCAGGCTGTTTGGCATGACCAGCTCTTTGCAATAAATATTTTTGCCCTCAGATCATATCACTTGTGATTGTGATCTTAACTTAGCTAGGTTCTACATGAGAACAAAGTTGTTATTGCTGTTGTTCTGCATGTCTCTGTTAAAAAGCTACCAGAAATGTCAGGTTATTTTGGACTAACATTATTTCCATAATGTTAAAGATTCCCTTTCCATGAACAGCATATAAGCATTAAAGGGACTTCTACTTATCAAAAAACAGAGGCTCAAAAAATGACAGCCCTGAAAAGAACCTCGTACTCTTGAGATGCTCCTGGAATCAGACTAATTTCTATTTCAAAACATCAGGGAGCTATGACACTGAGTGAGAAAATGTGACTTTCTGATCATTTGAGAGTTCATCTTGCGTCTGTTATTTATATTCAATGCATTTGGAAGGAGACTTGAATAAGGGGCAACAACTTAATCAGACTTTCTAAGGCTTTTTGTGGTGGGGATTATAGACCAAGAGGAATACTCAAGAGCCAGAGAGACTTAATTTGTTTTCTGTCTTAAATCAAAGTGGATACAGTTAGTCATTCCCAAGTTCATAACAAAGCAAATCCACGTACAGTACCAAAAGCAAATAACTTTTGATGACTTTACTGATCTATCAGGGCTCTTGGTTTTAAGGAGGAAAATCTAGTGGCTTTCACGTGCTAACAAAATTCAACCACCACAGTTTTAAACTTTGATAATTCTTTGCTCCATAGGCTTCTCCAAGTCCTTGCTCTTAGCAAGTCTACAGTCTGTATATTCTGTGTCATTAGGGTAATGTAGAAAAGGATTATTGGGAGAATAAGATCAAAGGATTTTTGATGAGGATTAACCTGGCAGCACTTTTAGAAACACTGAGTTAAAAAGGAGCCTTTTCCTTAAATTTCAGTAAAATGTAATTAATCTTGTATCACCAGACTAAAACCTGGTGTTTTATCTAGTTTTTGCTGCCTTTGTTTTATCCAGTAGATTATTATGATGTGTAACATGATAAACTACTGTCCTTGAAAGGATGATTTACAACATTGTTGCATATCATAAAAAGTACAGCATCAAAATTGCTTAAAGCCAGAGTGCAAATTGCTTAAAGATGGTCCCAAACGGCAGAATTGTCATCTCCACTGAGCAAGAAGATCATGGTCTCTTTGTGCTAGTCTGGCATACTATGACAGAGCTGACACTTTTTTTTCTTTTTAATTCAACTAAGCAATTCAGTCTAAAACTCCCATAAAACAAACTGGTGACACTGCAAACCTTGCCTAGAGCAAACCATGAAAAATCTTTGTCTACCTCTCTTGTGGAAAAAAAAATTGTTCTGAAGATAACAGAGGCGTGAATTGCACTGTTTATGAAAGAAATTTGCCTGATAATCCTTTCTATGCAAACCACAGAACTTCCCAACATCCAAGAGGCATCTTCTGTATTAAAAAAACCCCAACCAACAAACCCTCCTTTCCCTGTTTTCTACCTTGGTTCAGAGAAGCTGAATTGGTTTCTGTATCTCAATGGAGGTTACAAAACAGTGGTGCTTCTTGAGTCACTTTACGGTATTTAAGAAGGGCAATAAGATGTTTAGATGATTTACTCCTCCATTTAAATAACGGCCCAAAAGGGAAAAGAGAAATCTCTGGCTCTTAGTCACCACTGGCTGAAATGGAAAGTAAAAGGCCTCAAACTGGCAGCCTGAACTTTAGCTAGAACAAACCAGGTGCAAAGTTGGCACATGGCTCAAGCAACTGCCCAAAGGTTGTTCAGAACCTCAGTGTCAACAATACTAGAGGGACAGGACCATGTGTGCTTTGGGGCAAGGCACGTAGTAAAAACCACCCTACAACAACACCGGTGGAAATAAAACTTAATGGTTTCACAATCATGTTTTCATTGCTCATGGATATGCAACTTTTCCTTTCAACACCAAGTCTTACACATCTTTCATTGCAGTGCTCTATCCTCATCCCCTTACAGGAGAAGACTAATTATTTCAAGAAATAAGCATGAATATAATTAAGATCAGATCGTCCCCTTGGTAAACTGTGCAGACTGCTGTGAATCTTGAAATTATTTTCTTATCAATTACATTGAAATGGGTAAGAAGAAAGCCTTCCACTTTAAAAGAATCTTTCTTCCAGTAGCAAATCTCTTTCTTGAAAAAAAAAAGTTAAAACTGAGTGTTTTATTAGCATGAGAATAATTTCAAGCAGTGTTTGAATACCAACTACAATAGCACTGTCTTTTGCACTGTTTGTGCCATATGTATGACAAATTATTTAATCTTTTAATTTATCATTGCAAGGTATAAAAATTGAGAAAATTTCACATAGCCTAAATAAACCCGAAGACACAACATTTCCACACAGTGTATGAATTTGTGAAGCGCAGTGAGTATATGAAAATGTTCGCCATCATTAATGTGCCTCTGTCGTTCAGCAGGAATATCAAAATGTCTTATTACATCCAACAACCTACACAAAAGACCAGCAAACAGATTCTTCTCTTAAACTAATGGGACTAGTCAATGGACATTCTGGAGAAAAGGTACAGCTTGCAATCATGTCAAAGTCCAGCTGAAAACTGAATTCATATGCAGGGTATAAATTATCCAGAATGAATACAGTTAATCTAGATCATGGAAATAATTTTAAGATAATGTGCTCTAAGATTTTAAGATAATGGACTCCTTACTTTTTATTTTTAATATTTAATTGTTTATATTGCATGTTTATATTTTCCTATGTATGTTTATATTTTCCTTTGCAGTTTTTGGGTTTTTTTCCTTGGATAATTTTGGCCCATAAATGTGCAGGGTAGGCCAAAAACTTTTTTTACAAAAAGCCTGTTGTTATTTGAGGACAACTTACAGTTAGTTCACATACATCCTTTCATTTCAAATACACAGTCCTCAATCTGAAGTTAAACCATCCTAAAGATCAACAAAAGTTCAGAATACACGCTGAGAAAATACTGCCCTTGATACACTCATAAATATTAATTACATTTATAGGACAGCAATACAAATTCTACCAAGTACCACAGGTCCCTACAGTTATTAAAGAGCAGGAAAAAAAATACAGTTAGAAATTGTGTAAGTAATTATTAGTGCTTCTCGAACTTTAAACTCTGTTCCACAGTTTGCCAGACATTTCCCTCCCACTGTTCCCCCCCACTCCCCAGTTTTAAGTTGGAATTAAATTTCTCTCATACTGATAAGAAGAATGACAAATGCTGTTGCTTGTAATAATACAGATCATCTTGTAGTATGTAACGGAAACTACTAAAGCAAACTCTTTAATAGTAAAATTCTAAAGAAATAGTAAGCCATCAAAATTTACAAACAACCACAAACAGTTAAAATGTCACAGAACAGATGTAATAAGCACAATTCAAAAACCAGACACACCTATGCTGAGGCAAATACACTGCACATTTTAATTTTTCAGGAAGAAATGTAACACATAGCAGCTAAAGGAATAACAAAGCAAAAAGAAACAAAGTACAAACATAACGATTCTCAAAGGTTAATGGTTACACCACAGGTTTATAGTCACTGATCACATTTTTACTATCTATGCCTGCAGATAATTCTCTTTTCTTTCCCCCTGAAGACAGCAGGACTATTATGTGTTAATTTTGTGTGCATTTTTAGTTGTCTTTTCTAGAAGCGCAAATCTTGAAAATTAGCATTGTAGAGCCCAAAAATGAAGCAAAAGAATTGGCAAAATATTGGAGCAAAAAAGTTATTGCAGAGAAACAGAAATTCCCTACTTTCATACTCTGCCAAACTACTTCAATAATATACACTTCAAAAGAAAAGCAAAATTTTATTTAAATGGCATTTGCTAAAGCTACATTAACAAAAGGATTTGTGGCCCTGTCACAAAAAAAGCATTGACCCTTGACCTTTTTTCAGTTTAGAGAAGGAGAATAGCCAGAATCTTGTGTATCAAACAAATGTTTATTTTGTATAAGCCTTCTCCCAAATTTTCTTAGTTTGCTGCAAAAGCAGAGGGAAAAAAATAAAAGGAAAATAAAAATGAAAATACGAAGAAGCTGCCCCGAACGAAAGGCTGAATTCAGAAACAGTGCAAGGCTGCTTCTAAACAGTCATGTGACTTTTTTTTTGCAAACAGCCATGTGCTCGCGTATCATTTTACTCTGAAATAACTCTGCGGATTTCAGCTCAACCTGCCTTTGCTTATAATGCATGACATAGCCTGTGAGGGAGCCTGAGAACTGTCCCTCTTCAAAAGCAAGGTTCCCATGCTTGGCCTGTAACCATGGAAGCAGATGCCTTTTTTGCTTACCCCTGCTTACCTCTTTGCAGCCACGAGCTGCTCCCTATTGTTAAAAGGGGTACGCCTTGATTTTTCTTCGTCGTGACTGAACTTGCCTCTTCTTCAAAGGGCACGATGCTGCAGGTCATTGGTCTAGACTGTTTGCACGGTCCAGAGAACAGCCTTGATGTAACCCTTGCTCCGTCTGTGCCACACCACCAGCCGTGCGACTGCAGACTGTAGGGGGACATCGGAGATCTGTATTTGAAAAGAAGTCCGTCCGATTTTGCCATTGTGCCTTTTCAGTCATCGATCGAATGAATATCGAACCTTCTGTCGTTGCATGTGTGAAATAGATAGCTTAGCAAGCACTTTTGTGCCCAAACCTGTGCAGTGGGCCAAACTCTCTTCCTTTATTCACAAGTATTATTGGTTTTTGTAGTATAGTAATTTCTTAGGAACTTTAATAACAGTGCTTTAATGTTAGACCAGCCTCACAGCAGAATCTCTTTGTTTTAATCTGCTTGATTTAGCACTTAATTTTTTTTAAAGGTGCTTTCTCTTTTAATCATTTCCAGTTGAACATCAGCCCTCTTAAAGTGCAAGGGAGGCTGATTTGGAATCAGTTTGAACAGCCCAGAATTGTGAGGGGTTTCAAAACAAGATATCGACTGGAGGTTTGCTGCCATAAGGCTTTAAAAATAACACAGGAGAAATGCAAACGTGAACTTGGAAAGCTTCCAAAATTAATTCTAAAAGTAAAAAAATCCAAAAAATATTGCTTTTTGTTTGTTTGTTAGATACAATAAAGTAGATAGTCTTAAAGAAAAGACAGATATTCTAATAGTTAAAATAACCCTGGCAGTGGTGACTAATACCCTAAAAGAGTTTATATTCTTTTTTCCCCTTGATACAGAAAGCTAAAATTTTGGAAAATTAATATCTAATAACATGGGTTTTTGCTCTTCTGTACCAGTGCAAAAACATTTTTGATACTCACTGGTCAACTTTTTTTTTTTATTTGTATTTTATTTTAAAGATGAAACAGTTAAATGTCCACACCACTGCAAGAAATTATGAAAATCATGCTAAACCACTGAGAAAATGTAGTTGAAATGTTCAGTCAAAGAGTTCAGCAGAACTCCAGGAATTTCAGGGAGGAGTGAAGAAAAAGATTCTCTAACACCTTCGAATTAAAAAAACCCAAACAGAATTGTAGCTAACGTGGAAAATTATATCAGTCGGTAAGCAAGTTTTTACTCTTCTTTTAATGGAATGGCAAAATTTCTGATCACTGCTTGTCAAAAAAATAATAATCTAGTGAAAGCCATCAGCACCTATTCATTGTACAATATGCCAGTCTCTACTCTGTTCTAAAATTTGGATTGCATCAAAAAGGGCTTATATATTCTTCAGGGTGCTGCTAACCCAGAGCTGTCCATATATGACATCAGTATATATATTTTTGAGATACCACTATCTCATACTTCAAGGCATACCTATTTTCTCTAATTGCCGCAGGCAAAGGGGAGGTGCACTAAAGAATAAAGAAGGTTATTGTGACAGATGAAACATAATTCACAATGAGTACTCTTTTCATCCAGCCTTAAGTAGCAGAGGATTACTCCAAGCTGAATTTTAGGGGAGTATGTATGATCTGATTTAATAGTATGAGGACAGGCCACAAGCTGAAAGGCAATATAAACCAATTATGCTTTTGCTGATTGTTTGTGGGGTTTTGTTGGGGTTCCCCCCCCTCCCCCCCCCCACCCTTTCTCTTTTCTGGAAACAGAAGAAATATTAACATGAAGAGGGTCTGAAGAAACATGGGGAAAAGTAAGAAATGCCGAGAAATAAAAGTTGGGATTTTCTGGAATGGATATTGACAAATGCTTATCCTATATTTCTGCTTCATGACACTTTAATGAAATAAGATCATGCCTTTTCTTCAGTAATTATGCGCTGTGAAAGTAGGTAAACTAATTTTAATACACTTACTGAACTTGTCTTGCTTCCGAGAAATTCGTACTTGACTCTTCTAAAAATGCTGTGTGATTTCAAGTTTAGATGTAGATAACTGTGATAGTAAAATAACTTTTTGCTAAGTGTGTGTACATTGCTTTTCTGAATCACTGTTTTAATATTTAAACAGTAAATGGGTAAGCTTGCATGAGTATTTTATGTTTGTTTCCTTATTGCATGCTTTGGAAAATAAGTGCTTAGCACAAATTACTGTATTGCATTTCAAAAGGCTTGTTCTTTTTATAGTTTCAGTTTTCATAAAAGAATTCTTTTTGTATGATCTAAAATTGCACTCAGAATATCTGGACCTTTTAGCTAGTTAAACTGCAGAAACTGCTAAGGTGCTTGGCAAAAAAGAAATAGACAATGTCTCATTCTGTCTATAGAAATGTTAATTTAGATTAATTACTTTTTTAAGTAATAGGTAACTTTAAAAAATCCATTTTAATGTAATTTTATTAAAATATTCATTGATCTTCTCAAAGAACATTTCTATAAATTTTGTATAATTTAGTATGCCAAATAAAACTATTTTTAGATATGGATTCTAAATGTGTTCTTTGAGTGCTCATTTTTTCTGAAAAATCCCAGACAAAAAACTCAAACAACCATGAGTTAAATGTTTATTCCATATATTTTGGATTTTTTTA
Source organism: Leptocoma aspasia (assembly GCA_013399835.1). Lineage (NCBI taxonomy): Eukaryota > Metazoa > Chordata > Aves > Passeriformes > Nectariniidae > Leptocoma > Leptocoma aspasia. The sequence continues at coordinate 1,265,286 of VXAX01001390.1, read as the reverse complement.
ATTACACAAAATCATCTTAGAAGCAGAGCTAATAAAACTGTGCTTCTATTTGAAAATTAATTATTACTAGGAGTTAGTTTATATCTCTGAGATTTTGGACTGAAATACAAAATAAAGATTAATTTGAACAGACTTTCTGTTATTCAATGTTGCTACATGCCAGACCAGCTAAGACGATTTAACAACTTAACATCTAATGTTCCATAAACAAACAGCAAGGAAATGGCATAAAAACAAGCACATGAAATGATTATATTTTATAAACCAGAAAAGAAAAATGCTGTTTTGTCTTTCTAGAGGCTCTTTCTGAATTATTCTCTTACATAATATAATTTCACGTCATTCTTAAAAGCAAACATAAAACCAACGTAAGAATTTCATCAACACCATAAGCAATTAGGTGGATTTTGGTGAATAAGCAGTATGCATTAAGTACACAGCAGTACTATATTTTAAAAAAGAATGAGCAGTCAGAAAATGTATAAAATGCAGCAAGAAAGCTGCTAGATTGAAAGCATACATTTTAATATTTTAGTTTGCGAGGGGTGCGGCAGCCAAAAGACCATTCTAACCACCTGACAAACAGCAACAAACAACAGCTCTCGAGTCAAAATATTTATTAGGGTGTCATGTCAATGTACAGGCTAGCATATGTGCCAAGGAGAAATTATTCTATTATCTTCAGCTGAGTGAACCAGCAACAATGAATGTACAGATTTGTAAATATACATGGAACTGAGAATGTTCTTTCAAATCATATATCAGTTTCATTTTCATTGATCATTTTAAATATATGTCAAAAAATGTGAAGTACAAGTTACATTAATTCCTGTGACAATTTTTATCCAAATGTTATTGTTGCCCTGTCACTTTGCACTTGCAATCCATGGTAAAGTTTCTTAGCAAGAAAAATATACTTTAGCATTTATTTCAGTATTCAAATGGCATTTTAGCTACACTGAACGACATTAATTTAAGCAATATATCTTCTAATAATAAACTTTCAAAAAACCATATATTTTAGGGGCATTCATATCGGTAGACTTGTTTTGTTCTCTTCAAAATTAGTTTGAAGCATAATTTATAATTGACACGGCACATAAAACTTTCAGAAAAATTGCAGATGAAGGTTGTCTTTGGAAAAGTAGGGAAAAGAGCACAACAGATGATGCCTGTGTGCAACAAAAGAATCTCTTAAGATGAATAATGTTTTAACACTGAAACAAACTACAAGCACTCACATAATTTACAAATCCAAAATTATAGAGTATTACACATTATTTTAATTCTTTTCTGCAAAACATACATCAGGCAGAATGAATATATACCAAATTCACCACATAGTTTTTAATTGCCGGTGTTGAGATTTTTTAAAAGAGAAGAGGGAGGGGAAAAGAGCTCTTCCCCTCCCTTGCAAACTGCTTTGATTTTAAGCAAATCTAAGTGTGCAGGTACAGTTGTCTCATCCCATAGTCTATAAAGCTTAAAAAACCTACATCTGAAATTAAGATTTGTAATATTTTGGAAGCAACAAAGTATACAGCAACTCAGGAGACAGCACTGGGAATACAAGAAATCACAGACTTTGATTCTATACGACAAGCTGGATAGGAGTCAAAGCTGCCACATGTGGTGTGAAAAAATGCCACCCCGGTGCGAACAAAGGGTTTAAAATGGAGTCAAGAAGCGTGCAAGCTCAATGTCTAAGCTTTTCCTGTGAATTGTACTGCCACAACCTGCAGGATATCAAGTGGGCTGGGAAGAATAGAGTGCCTTTGGAAGCTACAATGGAGTAGCGGTGGCCGTCGGTGCGTTGGGGTTTCTATTGTTTCGCTCTTCTTGTTTGTGTGGCGCCACAATGTGCTGCTCTACTTCAGCGAGAAATTAAACTCTAAGCACCAAAAATAAAGTCACAAAATTCACCGAGAAACTGATGAATGCAGTAACTTGGATCTTGCTTATTGTAGTCCTGGTTTACAGCTCAATGAGAGAATTTACCAGCTGGATTGTGCATTTTACTGGGACCCGAACCGCAATCTCATACATGCAAAAAAGAAAAAAAAAACCAAGAGTAATAGATGTTGCTTATAAATATCTCTATGGCCTTTTACTGAGATAATCGTTGCAATAATATGACCATTTGTTAGGTTTATTCAAATAGAAAGAATGTTGCACCTTATTTCCATCAATAGCTTTCCTCCTTTTATTACAACATAAAGATATTAATCTGCATATTTAGTTCAGAAAGAACTATCTTTTAGAAATAATCTATTATAGTGCATGTAGTAGCAACCTAAAAATGCATGGGTCACACACTCACAAAACTGCTATGCTAATACTGTTCAACAGAGAAGGTACTAAAAATCATAAATATTCTACCTAAATAAAGGAAAATGCCATGTAGTTAAGGCAAAAGGAATAATAAGAAAAGAAACAGTCAAATACATTTTCCAAAAATATGTGAACTGCAAAAAGTACAATTTCCTTGAAGAGAAAACAGATTACAGTTATTAAATTCCTAAACAAAAAGAATTAAAATCCAAGAAAGCACACAAGCAAAACCCGATAAACAGTAGATTTTCTAAGAATTAAAGAAACCTTCTGATTTCCTACATTATATTTGCATTTTTTATTAAGGATTAGGTCAAAAGCCACTGATTTTTAGTTTATGAATGCAGGTCAAGACAAGAACATTTTTCTATTTACTCTGTGTAACTCTGTATAGAAATCAATCTGTTACTTTCATTACAACCACACAATCAATTCCATTTAAAGTACAATGCAACAGCCAAGTCCAAGGACAATATGGATCACTGAAAATCCTTCATACTATCCACAGAATTTATTCAGTTTGACTGGGATGATTTTTCTTCTCATTAGTATTCACCAAGCTTTCACAAACAAACTTATCCCAGCTTCACCTGTTTTTAGCCCAAAGCATAAGCCAAAACAAAGCAAACACTAATTTACTGATGTTACGCCATTGTGTAAGTATTGCTCTTCAGTAAACAACACAAATTATCTCTTAAAGCACAGTTTTATGTGCCTAAGTCACACTGAGCCACGAATATTTCCTCAACTGCAATAAGACAGGACTACATGCTACATAAACTGTACAACATCCACACATGCAGACACACATGATGAATGTAGACGATGTATTTAAGCACTCTGTCTTAAACAACTGTTTTTTATCACCTTACAAATACTTGTAAACATGCTCCTCTCATTTTTCTCTCCCTTATAATGCGCATTTGAAGTTCTTAGGGGACACAAAGGCAAGGTATTTAAAAACCATAAAATATTATAAACGTCTTTCCCTACATTCCCAAAGAATTTGCTGTGATCATTTGGATGGATGCAATTTAGCCATTTTTATAATGGTTCATAATTTCATAACATTTTCATATGTTCATAAATGTTCATAATTTCTTTAACATTTCTAGTTGAACATATTAAAATATAGAGATACTATCAGATTTTAAAACTGTAGAACTCCAAACAGTACTTTTATTTATGATATTTTTTATTTATTTTAATTATTCAGGTTTATTTTGCTGGTTTCCTTCCCAGCCTACTTTCTCAACTTAATTTCTCCGGCACCTTAGTATTTGTTGGGGTTTTAAAAATTTATTTTATCTTTCTGTCTTCCTGAAACATAAGCCTGTCAAACAAATATTTTAAAAATAACAGAACAGATTGAAAAATGTCCTGTTCAGAGATCTCTGCACAATAAAATCTTATCTTGAATATTCTTAGCATTTGTTCCTTATTTGTTCTTTTATTGATCATTTTGTTCAACTACATGTCTCTCTCCCCAACAAGATATCAGAAAATGAAAAATGAATCTTGGAATATTGCTCCAGAATGTGCAGCCCGATGCAGACTAACAATGCAGAGGCTGAATTTCCATGTCCAACTTTTCCTTAGCTTTGATAATTTGAGATATGTAATCTCTGGGTGTTTCTTAGGGTGCCATCTCCTTTTTTAATCCACTGTATGTTTTTAAGTTGCTCTTAAATTGCTGTCCCTGCCAAGTGGCCATTCAGTTAGCAGCCTCCTTTCTTGGGCAGAAGCCAGCACTGCACACACATACATACATACGTGTGCACGTACAGGTGGGAGTGTGCCTGTTCTGCCTTGTCATTTCAGCTGAGCCTCAAAGTGGGGCTCTCGTGAACCATTTACATTTACCTCTGCCGAGCCTCACTGGATGCATTTTGGTCATAAAGAAAACTGCATAATGCCAAATTTCTTACTCAATATAACAGCATGCAAATAGGTGAAGGGTTCACAGCACTGTGAGGGGAGAAACTGTTCTGACAGACTTGCAGTTATCCCCACTGCAAACCTTAAACAACCCCACATAAACATCATTTTCCTCTTGTTCAGCTGTGTTTACTTGCCACTGCTTCCCTCCCCTGGCTTCCACCAGCTCATTTTTCCCCACCTCCTGAACCTGTTTATTTTCTTTCTCCTGCCTATCTGCCAGCTGGATTGCTGAAGGATCCCCCAAAATCTGCAGTCCCACACATTCTTGTCCCAGGGGCATCCTGAGCACATGAGTGGGGTGCAGGACTGGACAGGTTAACTCTGTACGGGCAGGAACAGGCAAAACTCAGGCTTTGAGAATACAAAGCTGGACGGTTTGGAAGGACTGCATTAAATGTAAGATGTAATATCAGCAAGTGAGATAGCAGGCATACTGTTGGGGGAGAAAAATTCCCTTTCCCAGAATGCTCTCCATCTATTCAGAATTAAACAGCTGAAACGTGTGCGCTGCAGAGGTTAAACTTGTCTGCTGAGAGCAGGACACTGAGCCACTGAGCAGCCCTTGCCTGTCCCTCTGACTACTGCGCCAGCCTGGGGAGCCGTGACACCAATTTCACCAGCAATCTGCCCCCAGGGGCTATTTTAAGACTGTCCCAGACCCATCTGCAAAGCTGGCCCCAGGGAGCCAGCTCAGGTCTGTTTGACATGCTACAGAACAGCTACATAATCCAGTTCAGAGCCCACAAATAAGCGATATAAGGGATCTTCATTTATTATCAGCAGAAAACAATTCCAAGCTTTCCTGACTCAGCTGTGTAAATTAACAAACAAGGCTTTCCCTTGGCTAAAATGCATACTGGACCAGCACAGTAACCACCTCCAAAATGAGCTCATCCCTCTCAGCAAAGATCATTCGTTAGGGCAGATCTTCCTGCCATCTCCTAAAACTTGTTGGATCTACATGAGGCTCACAGGTCAGTCCAGGTAACAAAACCTAATGGACAAGAGGCAGAGGAACACATGGGGAAAACACAGTATAACAGACCTCCTGTAGGATGGAAAACTACCCCCCAAACCTCTGCTTCAGAGCCACTGCCCCTGGATGAAGCTGTCAGAGTGGTAAGAACAAACATCAGGGCTCCTGTTGCCCTCAAGAACTTGGGGGCTACGTCCTTAACATTTGCCCATCCCCTGAAGAAGATGCCTGGAAAAAATCAGTCAGGAAAAGCACAAGGTTAGGAAAAATATCACGGCCCTCTTCTGCTACAATGGTTGCTGACCATTTACTACCACATTGGGTGGTATAGTCAATTCAATTTTCCCTGTGTGCAAGTGCTGGAGGTCACCACTTGGTATAAGTGCCAAAATTATTCTAATTTCTTGTGATAATATGTTTCATTTATACTTATTGCCAGTTCAACAGGAACATCTTTGGTGCAAGCACACACTCTACCCATCAGCCATCCTGTGGTGCTTAAAAATGAGAGACCAAGTGTAACATGAGAGTATTCTCTTCTTGGAAAGAACTTTTCACTGCCTTCCATAATTTGTAAATCGTCTTCTGTGGGTTTATTTTAGTACCCTGATTCTATTTGAACATAGCTTATTATGATTTAATTTCCTCCTTTCTTTTTTTTTAAACAGAGGATGGAAAAGAAAAATAAATCTCTCATGCACTCAGCATACAACAATTGATATAATAGACTGAAATGGCTCCTTCTAATCACTTGGGGATTTTTAAGTGCATTTTATTGACATGATAAGCCATTATGAGTCCTTCAGATTTGTTATGGTTTATCATATCAAGGCTTACGGTTTTAAGTAATATTCCTAATATGCATTTACAACCTCCACTCCAGCAGCTTTTTTAATCTCAATTAAATACCATTAAAGATATGTATGGTACCTATGCATAAGTGGCACTAGAAGAGTGTTTATATGCACTAGTGACCAAATAATGTCAGATTGGCTCAATTGCCTTCCACCTCATCCCGTACACCCAGAAGTCTTATTGCTCAGTACAAGTGCATATGAAGAGATAACATTATTCAGTGGAATTATAGGGGACAAAAGTTTTTGAGAGTGTTTTTTTGCTAGGGTTTCCTTCTTTCTTTTCTTCAAGTTAGTTAATAAAATGAGATTTCTTGCCAATCTCCAGTGGCTGCCTGAGCAGAACTTGAAACCTCTTGATACATTCCAGCAAAATGGACATTACCCCTGGTGTCTAGGACAATATTTGTTATCAAAAATAAGTAAAACTGAATGTTAAAACTCACCTGAGAGAGCAAAACTCTGCCTGCACAGAGCACAACTGTGCAGCTATCCTGAATGGCCACATAATTCACCTGTCTTCCCCAGCCTGTGGTGCAGATTTAGAGTCTGCCTCTTCATGCTTTTTTGCACTGCAGACTACTGTTTTTTGCCATTTCATCTTCCTTTTATCATTACATTCTGACTTCTCCACAGCCCTAGGTCCCCTGCCCTTAGGAGAAGAAAGTGGAAAGCAGCCAAAAGAGAAGTGTGCAAGGCAGAGGTGAGGCAGTCAAAATGAGCATGGCTGTCAAACTAGCCAGACCTTCCATGAGCAAAAGTCAGGGACTCCTGCATTAGGAGCAGCAGGAGAGAAAGCTGTTAGAAGGTTATAGACCACTTGGAACTTAAGTGTTATGAATTTATGGCAATTGCTCTAACTTTGAAATGAAAAATGTGCAGCTGCCTTAGGAGGCTGAACTGGAGAAGAAAACAAAGCAAGACCTTCCAAAACACATTACAAAAAAGGAGTGGGCAGCCTGGCAAAGCAGGCACCACATCTGGCCTAAGAACAGCCATTAAAACACCCAGAGGATCAGTAGGATGCCAGTGGCCCACCTTGCCATCTGGTTCTCTCCCAGGCAACCCAAGGGCAAAAACCTTGGGAGGGGGTATAAAAATAGCCCCAAAAGTGCAAAGTTCTTCAAAATCAAAAGAATCTGGGATCTCTCACTTTGCACAGAGGCTAGATGGTATTAATTAGCTGATGCTGTATCATCTTGCCTCTTCAAGTACAAGTACTCGGCACACTTTCCTCTAATTTAAGGAAGAAAATGATATATACTTAAAAGATGAAGAGCACGTGTCATTTAACTAGATATGCCAACAGCTGAAACAAAGATATTCATGTGGTAAAACTAAAGGATGTAGATTCAAATTGTACTCATAGTTATGGCCAGAAAGATGCACAATTCTCTAATCATTTTTGGCAAAATAGCTGCAAAAATCAAAGTAAGTTTTTCTGTTGTCAGAAGTTGGCCCACTACTGAGATTACCCTCAGTACAAAATGTGGTGCCTCACAGCACAGTACAAAATCCTAATGGATTTTGAGTTTACGATGCACTCTCAGAATCATTTCAATAAAACCAAAGGCTATCAAATGATTTCATAATCAATTAACACTACAGCTTAATTCCCAGTCCGCTACATCCTTCAGTGCTGCTTGGCCACATAATTGATGTCTAATTTGCCATACCATAAAATTGGCCTTGTTTATTCTCATTCCATTACCAGTAACTAGCTCATTATTCTAATGCACTCTGAAATATTTTAAAAAAAATTGAAAGAAAATTCCATTCTATTCTACATCCATTAGTTATCCTCCCAGGTTAAAAATCATGTTGAAATCATTATAGCCCTTTCTCTTTATACATACCAAGTAACTCATTCATTGCAGAATATGGTCCAGTTTTTAGGAAAGTTTGTTGTGGTAAGACAAGATGAGTAAGACTGATACGTATAAATCCTTGAATAAAGTAAATAATATGCATTTTCTAACTTCCTGCTTTATTTGGACAGCCCAACATGATAGAAACAGTCCAAAAGTCTCTTCTAAGAAATACCTTTACATTATCATATCCTTCACATCAATAACTTTATTAAGATACTCCAGAACAAAACCAGCAGGCAAGTGCAACTGAAACCTCACCAAAAAAATGTTTATAGCACAGTAGAAGAAATCCTCTTCACCATCACCACAAGGACGTTAAAGTCCGTTTTATTTTTGTATTTGACAAAAAGTCATGTAGCACAGGTCAGTGATCAATGGCTTACCTAAGCAGGTAAAAATTGATCAAAAAACAACAAATTTCTCTTCCACTACTTATGGAAGCAACGGGAGATGGAATTATTGAAAATAATTTACTGACCACTTAAAGTCAGAAAAGATGTGTTCTTGAATCCCTTAAACAGAGCAGCTGCAGTGCAGCATCTGAGTGCATATTTCTACATTCATTCAGCAAAATCGGAATTCAGGCAGAAATCCACAAAGTCACTTCCTAGAGCCCTTGTCCTTTAAACTTCTGTCCTGGTCTCATCTAGTCACTTACTACTTCCTTAGATTGTTAAAGACAGCCTTATATTAATGCAATACTCTGTCATTTAGTACTTGCTTTCCAGGATGATTTGGTTTCCTAAGGATACATTACTGCTCTTCGATTATATACAGCCATTTCAAAACTCCATGCAAGGGGGGCATTATTTTTTTAGGAAATGAATTACTAATACTCATGTGATTAAACTCGGTGATAAGGTATTACATTCCTGGACCACAAATATTAAATTATATTATAGCATGATAATCTAGAAAACTCCTACCCACACCTTTTTCATTCATAATTTTTGGACTTGTATTGTGAGTCAGATTTCATACATAAAATTAATCAAAAAAAGGGAAATAATCAACAAAAGAAGCAAAATAGATCAACACTCAGAAATCTCAGATTTAAATTTGCCTTTACCAGACCAGGGAACCAGAGCTCTGATATCCATGTCATTTAGAGTACCTGATGATATCTGCATCTGTATTTACATGCCACTATCAAACTTCTGGGAATTTCCACAAATTTTATTTCATTGCTATATAGAACCCAACCCCCCCCCCCTCCTTTTCCCAAGAAATAAACAGTTTTCAAGACTGATTGCTACAGACCACCCATTTAGTAAGAAAGACATTATTTATCCCATTGTTGTATATTTAAATATAACTAGTTCAGGATTTTCTGGTTTGTCAAGAAAGAAGGTCAACCATCAATTAGTTATAACCATCTAAAGTACATAGAGAAAGAGGAAGAAAGGCCTGAGGAGACTGAATCTTGGTACCTGTAATAATGGAAATTAATTGACCCAAGCTCTCCTTTATGCTCAACAGAAGCATCTCCTCTACCATCCTGGTAGTTGACCAATATAAATTTTACTGTTAAACAGACTTCAAGTATTTCTTTAATTCGAGGCAATTAATATATTCTCATATATACAAAGAAACAAATTTAGGACTACTTTTCTGAGTTGCGCATATTTATTTTTTGCCTCTGCATAAAACAGAATCAGGTATAGATAACATACTAATGTGAAATGCTATTATAAGAATGACCAGAATTGTTGATTATGATCCTTTAAACACATATTTGTATCCACAACCACAGCAATCTCCATCCATCTACCACTCCAAGATATTTGAAAAAAACCTAATGTACATAGTCTGAACAACAGGTACGTCAAGGAAGCACAAAGCACAAAGTTTGGTTCCATGTTCTCATTTCTTTGAAAAGGCACAGTCCTTAGTACTTCAGTTTGTTTTCCACATCTCCTTAGAAGTATTTAGAATATACTTATAAAAAATTTATTCAGTGCAGAACTTAAAGGTGAGGTTTTCAATAGTGGGTGCCATGATGTGGCAGGGAATCAGGCCCAGCCAATAAGGATTTCTGAAAGGCAGGGCCTGCTTGACCAACATAATGGATGAAGGAAAGGTTGTTGATGTTTAATATCTTCATCAATGGTTGGATGAGAGATCAAGTGCATCCTCAGTCAGTTTGCAGAGGACAAGTCGGGCAGGAGTGTTGATCTGCTGGAGGGCAGAAAGGCCCTACAGAGAGAGCTGGAAAGGCTGCATCCATGGCCTGAGGACAACTGCATGAGGTTCAACAGGACTGGGGAAAAGTAGCTGGAAAGACTCTTGGCAGAAAAAGACCTGGGAGTGCTGATCTGTCGCAGCTGAACATAAGCCCAGGTGTGTCCAGGTGACTAGGAAGCCATGGCACCTGGCTTGTATCTGTGATCAGCTCCCTGTACTCAGCACTGGTGAGGCCACACCTTGAATCCTGTGTTCAGTTTGAGGTCTCTCACTGCAAGAAGGACATTGAGGGCCTGGAGCATGTCCAGAGAAGGGAACAGAGCTGGGGAACGGTCTGGAGCACAAATCTGGTGAGGAGCAGCTGACAAACTGCTGGGGGTCATCCTCGAGGAAAGGAGGCTCAGAGGGGACCTTATCACGCTCTACAGCTCCCTGAAAGGAGGGAGTATCCAGTGGGGGTCAGACTCTTCTCCCACGTAACAAGCAACAGGATACAAGCAAATGGCCTCTAATTGCACCAAGCAATGTTTAGATTGGATATTAGGAAAAATTTCTTCACAAAAAGGGTTATCAGGTATTGGAACAGGCTGCCCAGGGAAGTGCTGGAGCCACCATCCCTGGATGCATTTAGATGTGTAGATGCGGCACTGAGGGACATGGTTAAGTGATGGCCTTGGCAGTGCTAGGTTAATGGTTGGTCTCAATGATCTTAAAGGTTTTTTTCCAACCTAAAGGCACCTACGAGTGTATGACAATGTATTTGCATACCTATCTTAGCAGTTTGACAGCATCTTCGTTTTAAAAGCAACTTAAATCCCTACTGTGAGCAATTTCAAAGAAAGTGTCCAAATTATGGAGTGAATATTAAAAACAGAATCTCTTTTTCTTTTTAATTCATGAAAGAGGATCTTGGATTCTTTGGATTTTGCTTGTAGCATAGCCAAACAGGAATGCAGAAAAAGTGAAAGGTCATTGATTTTTTTTTCCCTCCACAACTATGAAACTAACAAGAATAATTTATTTCATTTTGGCAAAATGACACTATTCTGGAAATAAAATCTTCAAAACATAGTCTGAATTTCAGGAAAGCAAACCAATGAAAAAGACCATGCCCAAACACCTTACAGCTGCAGAAGCTTCACGTCAGTTTACAAAGCTGCCACATAGCACAGTGACAGAACCCAAGACAGAGTAGCAGAAAATTAAATTAATCAAAAAAAAAATCCCTGTCTTCTCCTCAGAGAAGCTTCTGACTAAACATCTCATTCTTGACAGTTAGGAAACAGCTCTATTTTTCTTCCAGCACTTATCCCGAAATTCCTGCACAAAGGTGATATTCTTTCCTTTTGGTAGGACTTGGTGATGTTCAGGTGCCCTTCTCCTCCTGTGAGGCTTATGGTGAGGAAGTTGTGAAATTATTTAGGACACAGCAGTGCTGTTGGGAAAATGAAATGCAGTCCTCTTGAGCAACAGCCATTAAGGTTGCCAACACTTTTATTCTTAAGTATCTGCTTTTCTGTGACTTCAGCAATTGTAAAAGGGATGGGCAAAACTTCCTGATAATTTTGGACCCTCTTCAGAGATTTGTAATACTATTCTTCTATACACAAAATTACCCTGTGTTCCTCAAGGACTGACATTACACAGCGTAAGAGAATGTAGCAGCTCAAGAAAGATAAAGTACCAAGAACCAAGCAGGGGTCATGCAAGAACACCCATGTAATGGTCTGTAAAGACTGCACCAACCTGGGCAGTCCAATCTTGTGTTTAACAATTCTTGCCATGAAGAAATTCTTCCTGATGTCCAACCTAAACCTCCTCTGGTGCAGCTTGAGGCTGTGTTCTCTTGTCCTTGCCTGGGAGAAGAGACACCAAACTGCAAATAGCTTCAAAAGTTCCCATATTTCATAAGCAGAAATACACATAATGATGCATATTCCTGGCACGTATGCTTCAAAGTTTTTCCTTTCAATCAAGAAGATGGACCCTTTCAGGAAAATTCTCACCTGTTATAGTAGAAACTAGACTTTATTTACTTATAAATAACTTATCTTGTTTTAAAATTTACTGTCAGCATCTGATATTTGCTGGAAAATACGATTCGGATTTTGGAATCCCTAGTGCTAGAAGAGAGCTGCCGAAAAAAAGTGGACAATCTAAAAAAGTCTATCCTGCCTTTTAAAAGGGACATCTTTACTGTAGTTTCCAGATTGGATACCATCTTTAATCAAAATAGCACCACAGTACCATGTTTGTGGAAAAACCATAGAATCATAAAATATCCTGAGATGGAAGGGATCCATCAGGATCACTGAGTCCAACTCCTGGCCCTGCAGAGGACATCCCAAGAATCCCACCATATGCTTGAGAGCTTTGTCCAAACTCTGTCAGGCTTGGTGCTGTGACCACTTCCTTGGGAGCCTGTTCTAGTGCCCAACCACCCTCTTGGAGAAGAACCTTTTCCTAATATCCAACCTAACTCAGCTTCAGGTTGTTCCCTCAGATCCTATCACTGGTCATCAAAGGGAAGGGATCAGGGTCTGCTTCTCCTCTTCCCCTCATGTTGAAGACTGCAATGAGGTCTCCCCTCAGTCTCCTCCAGGCTGAAGAGACCAAGTGCCCTCAGCTGCTCCTCATACAGCTTTCCCTCAAGGCCCTTCACCATCCCTATGGCCCTCCTTTGGACACTCTCTAATATCTTAAAGTCTTTCATATACTGTGGGGCCCAAAACTAACCCCAGCACTCGAGGTGAGGCTGCCCCAGCCCAGAGAAGAGCAGGACAATCCCTTCTCTTGCCCAGCTGGCAATGCTGGGCCTGATGTCCCCAGGACACAGGTGGCTCTCTGGCTGCCAGGGCACTACTGACTCATGTCCAACTGGCCATGGACCAGGACCCCCAGGTCCCTTTACACAGTGTTGGAAACTACCATTTTTCAGGACAAAGGCACACAGACTTCCACCTCCTGTTGTTTGCCAACACTTGGAGCACAGTGTAGAAACACATATTGACCACTGAGAACTAGAGCTGTTCTATTAAAACTGAAATAAAGAGGCAATATTCCTACTAGAATATAAAGATGCAAAACGGGTACATTGATCACAGCTGTATTTTCCATAATCACTATTAATGTCCACATAAGCTCAACATGCCCCGGCCACGTGCTCTGGGAGTCCAGAACCCCCCGTGTGCTGGGCTGCTCCCAAAGCCCCGTGGGCAGCAGGGCAGGGAGGGGATTCTGCCCCTCTGCCCCGCTCTGCTGAGACCCCACCTGCAGGGCTGCACCCAGCTCTGGGGTCCCAGCACAGGAAGGACAGGGACCTGTTGGAGCCAGGCCAGAGGAGGCCACCAAGGTGATCAGCTCTGCTGTGAGGAAAGGCTGGGAGAATTGGGTTTTTTCAGCCCAGACAGGTTGGATGGGGCCCTGAGCAACGTGGTATAGTGGAACGTGTCCCTGCCCATTGCAGGGGTTTGGAACGAGATGATCTTTTGAAGTCCTTTCCAACACAAACCATTCTGATTCTATGATGATTCAATGATTACTAACATGACTTGTCCCACTACTTCTCCCTATTTTCTGGGTTATCCCAGAATTACGAAAAGTGATTTTCAGAATTGCACGTACAAATCAGTAGGAAGAGTTTTGGCAATTCTTCAAACCCATAAACTGATGAAGAGGAGGTATTTGTTTGTCTTCCTTAAAGCAAGTTAACATGACTGTATTCCTGAATTGACTTCCAAAATCTTAGTAATCACCATTACCACATCTAATCATTATTAGGACTAAATTCATAAAGCATTCCACCTTTATGTATTGATTCTTTCCTAGATTAAACTAAGTTTACCCTTCTCTAGCACATGGTTCTTTTTATGTCTACCATCTGACATTTTCTGACAATTAGAATTGCTATATACTTTAAATACTGAACTTCAGGTGGAATAAAAGCATAAACACCATTGACTCCTGTTCAGTTGGGACACTGTCTGTGAAAGACTGTCCAGTTTCTGATTAATAGACTGTGGCAGTGCACGCTTTTGTTTGCGCACCATCTTGCTACCTCCCACTCCGGAGTCCCTCCCGCCTCCTTTATCCCGGCCCTGGACACAGAGGTTACAGTTGCTGTTGCCAGAGTGTAGGGCAGCAGTAGCTGTACTGCCACCTCTAACATCTTAATATGGGAGCAGCCACACTTGGCCTGATCCCCCTCCTGGGCTAGCCAGTGGGCAGCAGGGCCCTGAAGACCCTCGGGGAGAAAAGGGGGGAACAGCCCCCTGGGAGGAGCTGGTACAACAACCAATAGGAGGATAACAGGGGAGGATCTCAGGGAGGGATTACATTATAATACAACCAATGAGGGAGAGAGGGGAGGAGATAACATGACAATCACCAGTGGGGGATCGAGGTATACAGGAATGACTTAGAAGTGTCTAGAAGAATGGAAAGGGTCTGGGCTGACTGACAGGGAAGGGAGGTAGGGTTTACATGAGTGACAGGGAAGGTTTGGGAATAAGGGGCGGTGTATGGGGAGATAGACAAGGAAAGGGGAGGACACAACTGTGGGACGAACCAAGTTTAGGGGGAAAGGAACAAACCACATAATAGTTTGTAAAACAGAATACATCAAACAAAAGCACGCACCACCACATCTCCCCGTTTTTTGTTTTATAAAAAGAACGCATGAGTGGATGGTTCAGAGAGGTGTCTCTGCCCACCAAGTTGCAGCCGGGACAACTGGGGGAGTGACGGCTCTTTTTGGAGCACTTCTCTGAAATGCATTAAGTAAAATCCGCTTTAAAACAGCAACAGAAATAGAAATGCTAAAAAGTGCAAGAATAAACCAAATAACATCCTTGACAATGGATGACATCCATCCCATCAGCTAACATCTAATAGAGGAGCAGCCACACTTGGCCTGATCCCCCTCCCGGGCTAGCCGGTGGGCAACAGGGCCCTGAAGACCCTTGGGGAGAAAAGGGGGACAGCATCAATAGACAAGACTACTTAATACTGAAAAATCAAAAGGCAAGACTAAACAAGGTTATTCTGCTATCTTTAGTTTACTGGATAAAGTGCAATAAAGAAAATAGTATTTATTCAACCTCCACACAGATATTGAATGAATGTTTGCCATACTCTGGAGCCACAGGTTTCAAATTCAAGCAGACTCTTACTACTTCTCTTTTTTTCTCACTTAAAGTGTTCTAATTACCAAATACTTGGACATTCTCTGTACATTGAAGTGATAAAGGTGAATTCCACCTTGGAAAAACATGATTGTCCACTCCACCAACAGTTAAATATCAAGGAATAAAATCCAGGAATCTGAGAATACCAAAAATAATTCCAAAACAAAAAGTAATTTTTCTTAAACAAAACTAATATTTTCAACCCCTATGTTGTAGACAATTACTTGTACATTATTGCTACAGCTGATAATAGCCAAAAACATCTGACTCATATCTTGACTTAATTTTTTTCTGTTTTCAAGTAAGCTGTTTAAAGCTCTGCCTTGTGTCTTACATATTTAATCCTAACTCTTTAGAAGCACTTGAAAAAGAAAATACTTGTTGCTTATACATTAAACACTGAACCCTAAGTTCAGTTCAGAGCAGAACAGAATATGACAAGACTTGATATACTTTAGGATTCTTTTCTCCTAGATTTGTATACATAACGTCAGCTATAATTTTTCAGGTCTCTTTTAACTCTGTTGCGCTGCTAACAGAACTGCAGCTGCTTTTTATTTATTTGTATCCTTTTTTTTTTTCTTCCCTGTTTATAATATACAGTCTGTCTGGCACATTTGCAAGTTATTGAAATATTTCAATTCTAAAAAGAGTACAATAGGCCATAACCACTTGCGTGCTTATGCTTAGGAAGCCTCCCTCCCTCCTCTCCTCAATCTTCTGTGAATTTCTGAAGTCTAGAAACAAAACTGGAAATTAAAGTGTATGTCTTAAAACAAGTTTGGTTTGTGTCATTTTAGTTGTTCCCTTCTGAGATTAAAATACTGTACAGGACAAGTAATTCTTGTGGTACTGCTTCTGGAATTATGAAATGCGGACATCTACAAAAAGCATGACACTGACATGAAACCACCTAAATCAAGTTTCATAAACTTAATGCCTGTTCTGTTTCAGCTCCAGAGACAGCTGTCAGTGTGTTGAATTTATCCGAAAGTACACCTCAATAGACTTTCTTCATTTGGGTCAGGGAAAAGAGAAGCTTTGTGGTGGACATATTATATTAAAAGTTTCCTTGGAGAGCTTATTAGTAGTGCTTATTTTAGAGACTGGTTGTCTTTCCTAATGTTATCTTATGTACGGCTGTTAGAACCTGATATACTTCAAAGAACCATTGAAAAAAATCCAGATGGTCTGATTTTTAAAATCATGGTCAAATTTTACATTGGTTAAATTTTTTTTATATTGATACTGCAAGGCCCCTTAGTCTCCTCCCACAAAGCTACCTCATTTAAAAAAATATTTTCTTCTTTTTTTTTTAATGCCACAAATATTTTCCTTCCTGCAATTAAATGAACAGTAATTAAAAATGCAAAATTATTTTGTATGTTACATTATGTGAGCCCATAAACCCAGGAAGGAGCAAGGCAAACTCTCTGTTTGGAGTGCAGAAAGAAACAGAAACCTGTGCCAACTCAGGATGTTAAATGAGGAAATCACTTTAACCGCTTTATTTTAAGCTGTTACACAAACAGCATTGGCTGTGAGATTGCCTGTAAAATCTGGGCATCAGCATTTACTTTAAATGTATACTAATATTTTTCACTTTATACCTGTGTGGCAAATGCATCATTTATCAAATGGTCCAGCACTGAAAGTCTCCTTAACTAAGAGGGGATGTTGCACAAACAATGCTGTCTTTGCTACAACATGTTATACCATGACCTAATTTTAATAATAAAAACAATGTCACTTTGGGGGGGGTGGGGAGGATAGAAGCATAACAAGAGTCTACCTCTTTGTCTTAATATTAAAAGTAATTTCGAAAGACACTGGCCCTGGAGCAAGTATTCAAACTGTATACACTCAATATCCCCCAAACTTCAAGAATTTCAATGGGAATTAAACATCCATGATTCCCCTAAGCAGCATACCCATTCTAGATCAGCCCCCAAAGAGCTGGTCCAACAATTATTCAGCGTCCTGAACGTACATATCTTTGCTTTTAGGTAAAAAACCAGCTATGACTGGAAGGGCCTGAGACCCTTCTTGCATCCTCATGTCTGGAAGGCAGCCCTTTTCCCATGTGATTCCTTTCCAAGGGTCCTCAGAAGACGAATTATAGATCCTTGGTAGAGCTCTTGCACAAAGGGAAGACACTTTATCCTCATGGCAGTATAACTGCTGCTGATTGATTTAGCAGAGGCATCTAATTAATAGCACAAGGTCAAATTATTCTGAGAAACCTGGGTTCATCTCAGTCCTAATCTCTCATTTCAAATTCTGTAGTTCTGAAAACTCAACGCCCAGTTGATGTTTGATCTACAAACCCACGAATCCAGAACTGAGGCCCTGTAACTGTTGTAAACTCTACAGAGCACCAAGTAACTGCTGTTAACCTGAGGCACACAGCAATCACAAACAAGCACTCAGAATATTCATCTGAATGAGTAACAGAAGTGTGCTTTCATTTCTAAAATCTTAGCCTAGTCACATGTAAAATGTGGCTTAAATCTTAAATACCTTAAAACTTCAAAACCTTAAAACATAATTATTTCTTAGTAATTAATGCCTTCCACAGTGGTAAATGTGTATTCAATAATAGCAGTTGCAACGAAAATAGAGTCCTGAGCATCAAAGCCCCAAGGCTCTTAGGTGAAATGTGGCTCCTACGGCTCCTATCTTCCCCAGGGCAGGAAGAGGGACTCTGGGAGATAGCCAGGCTGTGAAAAGTGGAACGTCTTCCACAGGCACAATGGCTGGAAAGCCAGGAATACCAACCCTACATGCTGCATGTGGCACAGCTTGGTTTGCTCTTTTGTTTTGGTCGGTTGGTCTTTTTTTGTTTGTGATAGCTGGAATGGCCAATATATATCTACCAAGTACTTTGGTTCTGGTGAATTGGCTTTTGCCCAGGTAACATCATTTCAGCAGAGAATCCCAAACCTGCCCCGGACATAGGTTTTTGAGCTGCAAACGCTTCCCCTGGAAGTTCCATGGAAACAGAGGTGAACTGGACAGACAGCCTTCCTACCCCCAAACAGAGAAGACAGGAAGGAAAACCAGGAGATGAGATTTATTAAGGCTTTCCTCACAGGGAACTAAAGAGCCTGTACATTCTAAAGAACATTTAAGGAGCCTGCCCAAGTCTGATGACAAAAAACATGTCTGGAAATCACCCATGCATTCTAGGATTGTCTCATTCACATCTTAGGCAGAAAACTGTGAGTTAGATTGAAAGTAATTTATTAGTTCTGAAGTTACCACTGTGTGAAGATTGGGCAAGAGTAGTGCATTGGGTAGTGCATTGGGTAGTGCATTGGGTAGTGCATTGATGTAGGTCTGCTTAAGTCCATGGAGCTTATCTCTGGTTTTGTACTACACTGAGAGAGCTTCTCGATTTTTTTTCCACCATATTTAAAGTAAACAATGGGCCGAAATGACAACTCTTATCTTCAGATGTTTATCTGGAATTACTGCCCTACAGCATGCAGGCAACTCTCTTAGGCAAGGAAATCCTTTCATTTCTATCTGTGTATTAAATTCAGAAGAATCAAATGTTTATTCATAAACCACAGACAAGATCTGGGGAGAAAAAAAAAACTACCAACGTTACTTCAACTGCAATGAACAATGTGCTGGACATTTACACATACTTATTAGCAAGACAACAGAGAATGCTAGCTCTGCTAATATTGCTTTTCAGCATAGCTTTAGAATAATGATTTTTTTAAAAGATAAGTTTGATCTGTAATTCAAATCACACTGCATCTTTGATTTGCTACCCCCTCCTCCCCTCACACTCTCTTTCCTCCTCCCTCCCCCCAAAAAGCTTTATATAGAGTGGCTGGAAAGCAAAGTAGGGATCTATGCAGACACTATCCATCACATTTCTGTCTTAATTGAATGACACCAGAATGAGATCGATAAAATGTAACAAGAGACAGCTTTGCATTTCCACACTCACTTATTCTCCCTCTCTATTACTGCCAGCCATCACCGTGACTAGAAAGCCTAAGTATTGAGTCTGAACATTGCTGCCAAGCAAGCTGTTAGTATATGAATAAACTTGTCAGGAAAACAATAAAACTTACAATACTGGGAAAGGCCAAAATGTCAAAAGGCTGCTGCAAGCAGCATTAAATATGCTGCTTTTAAAGTTGAACTATAGAAACATACAAAGTGTTTCTAAATAACATGGGCACTGGCAATTCTTCAGATATTATTCCCCTCATTCCCTCAAGACATGTCTGTGTGTGTGTGTGTGACCGTCTGACATGCAGTTGTCGTGACCTCTTGGTGCAAATCTGCAATTTCAACAATAAGCCCACACCAGCTGTGATTTCCCTATGTTCAAGGATTCTGAGATCTCCAATGCATTATTGATAACGTCGTTGCTGTGCTAAAAGCAGAGGCTGATGTACTCATAATCCCAGACTTCTCCTGAAAAGCTCCAGCTTCACATACCAATCGATCATGAGAAATAAAATGAAAAACGCCCATTTCAAAACCAGGCTACACTTTGAGTATTGCATCCATTTCAGTATGCATGCTGAAAATTTAAGCTTTTTTTAAACTCCTCTTTTTTTCCTAACCTTCAATTGTGATGATCTTTTACTCCTGACCCTAGCATTAGGATAATGCTAGATTATCAGGAGCATAATTCAGATGTCAGCTGTGGAGTCACATTTATATTTAAAGTGTACATTGCTTTTGTAGCTAAACTCCCCAAGCAAAACTAGGTATTCTGCTAACTAGCAAATGAAGCAGCTAATAGTATTAAAAAAACCAAAACCAACACAACAAAAAAAAAAAGGAAAAAGTTATATCAAGTGAATACAGTAAACAAGATAACTTATAAAGACAGGAAGAGGAAAGAGTTAACAATAGTAAAACTGCACAGGATACAGCCTTAGTTATGCATAATTAGGAAGCTCCTGGAACCTGAAAACACAAGTATCACCAATTTTCTGGTTTCAGTTTAGTACGTAAAGAAATGCTCAGACATTGCATCACAGGAAATGTTCTCTTCATGTTTCAAGACATACTGTCATATTTCAATTTGAAACACAGTTAGATATTAAAACAATTGCTGTACAAGTACAGGCACTTCTGCCAGGCACTATTAAAATCCAGCTGAAGAGACACTTGGCTTCTTAGCTTCAATACATAATTCTTCATGCCTGGTTGACTGTGCTGCATTGTTTCTTCATTATTACATCCATGCTCAGTGTTTAGTTTCTTTTTTTTTTCCTTATCTTTTCTTCGTGTACCAGCAATCAAATATGACTTCACTGGAGGTAGGAGACTGAGACAGTAATGACTCCTCAAAGTAGAAAGATTCCTCAAGTCATCCATATGTAACAAATTTAAGCATGCAACAACTTTAGTTTCTGTTCATTGTTTTTTAGAAAATGTATTTACACAGTAGACCCCAAAGGAACTAATTTTCAATAATGTACCCAATTTAAAGCAAAATTACTTTAATGATCACTAAACAGGTGGTATTATTAAAAGTATACTGAAAAAAATCTGTATATACTTCTCACCTTTCAGAACAGTATTAAACCTGAATTATCAATAGAAAAATTAAAAGGATTTTTTAAATTTGATGATTATCCCCTTCTGTTACACTCATCCCAGACTGACCAGGACTTGTTAAGATTAATATATTTTCTTTAAAAATTACTGCTGAGAAGCCAAAAAATATCTAAAGTATCATTGAAAACTTCCAACCACAGAAATCAGAGCTGAAATACCTTATACATATAGCAGATAATGCCTTATTAGTACATGGCCGATATTAAATACTGGACATCAAAATCACAGAATTTGCCAGAAAAGCTAACAACATTCACTGAAGGGAAGTAAGCTGGAAAGTCCTAATGCCACAGTTTTATGGAAGTAACAACACCATGACTTCAAGGTGCCTACAGAGTCAGTGAGAAGAAAATTGCTATTCTCAAAGGTCAAAAGAAGGATGCCCAGACTGTCTTGGAAAAAGCCCAGATTAGACACTCATTTTGGGAAACAGAGGTGGGATGGTGTGGTGTCCCCTCTGAAACACTTGCATTGCTGTGAAGAAAAACCAGATCAGGCAGCACATATTTTACCCTGGTGCCCACTCTGTGAAGGCAGAGAAAACATAAAATTTTCCACATGCAAAAGGGGCAGTGCACACTGGGGGCTGAGGGAAATAGCCTTCCTTCCCTCTTCTTTCCTTGCTTGTATCAGTGGACAAGAACCATAGCCAAAAGTTGCAGAAACACACCAAGTACAAAGTAGACACCATCTATGACAAGTGCAATATGAATTAATTGAGATAGCTTCCAAGGATGTCAAAAGAAATGGAAAGCAATTTTAAGGAAATTCTAATGTACTTCATTTTTAAGTTACATTTAGAAGATTTGGGATTTTCAAGAACACTTGCAAATTTCACAGGTTTCCATATGAAGACACACCTTTCTCCTCAACCAATTCCATCCATGTGGTAAATTCTGAGTGGTTTACAATAAAATGTTTTATCAACTGAGTCTGTATTTCATCACAACACATAAAAAACCATAGATTTAATCCCTCATCAACATCAATTTACAGAAGTGTTGTTTTGCTTTCTAGTAACCTACATAAACGCGTTCAGCTATCATTCAAAGGTCATCTTTGTCATGAAGACTGTCCCCCTCCCCAAAGAAGTACCCTTTCATTTTCATTAGTTTTCAGTGTGGTTAGTTCAGCAAAGCAGCATAAATGGCTGCTCAAATGGCAGCCCAAGACAAGACTATTTCAGGCACTGACAAGTGAATGCTCTGGGCAGATTCTCTGTCAAGATTAAATTCACATTTTTATGCCACAGACTGCCACTGTTCTGCCTAATTCTAGTGGTGCTAATTATTCTTCTCCTCCTTTCATTTACTTGTGAGGAGAAATCATACTGTTTACCTGAAGTTAGCTTATTATCTATGATGAAACTCAAAATACCTAAGTTTAGAACAAAAGGTCTGTGTAGGCATTGCAAGGGAGTACCTGCTTCCCTCCAGAGGTCAAACTCAGAGCACACAAACACAGAAGTTTGAAGTCCAGCAATACCATCTTCACATTCAAGCAAAACTAAGTAACTAAATTTTTCTCTCTCCTTTTCCTCAAAACTTCTTTTAGGAGGGAACACATTTTAAAAAATCCTGTCAAAAAGAGATAACAATTTGTTTATAAAGTTCACTGATTCTAAAGATTTACTTAAATAATATCACCATGACAGAAATAATAACAAATATAAATAAGTATTCATTAATACATAAATAGAAAAAACTGTCAAGCATAACTTATGACAAGAGATGGGAAAAAAAACACTTCAAGGATTAGTAAATCACAATTTTGACAACTTTCTGAGTATACCTGATATTAAAGATAAATAGAACTTTCTCAACCACCACAGAGACAATATTTTATCCTTGGTGCAATCCTCTACCAGTGAAAGGTATCATTCTCTCAGTTTAGCCATATAAGATTAGACATCAGAGAAATATGGATAATTTGAGAAACTACAAAAACTTAGAGATGATTTCCTCCTATATTTTGAAAACCTTTTGGCTTTTAAAAATTTTTACTAATTTATTATTACAAGGCCACTAAAACTCCCTTTTAGTAGTCATTTTGTTATTTAGCTTTACTATTCTACTTCAGTATATTATGTTAAAAATATCAAATTTTGTGATATATATTCATTACTTTTTTTTAAATTCTTAGAAAACAAAAAAATAACACACACAGTCTGGTTTTTCCATTGTTCTTGTATAAAAAAAACTAGAAGTGGCTTTTATTTACTGCATCTATTCTAGACTTTAATACATTTATGTATCATTAAAATATATTAGTTTGGAGAAATATGGATAAATATTGCTCTGTCCCAAATACCAGTTACATTAACAGGTGGAAAATATGATGAAAAATTTTGTGGTGTTATTCTAGTCCACTGAGAAGGAAACTTTTTTCCTCAAACACACTCTAAACTAGCAGGAGAGCAGTAAGGGGGTTTTAACTGGTAAAACAAAGCAAAGTCCAGATTTTATAAAGTAACTGCTAAGTTACTAAGAAGTACTTTGGTATTAAAAACTATTGTTTTATCACATGAATCAATGAACACTCTATGTTACTAATGTTTCTTTCATATCAAAGTGACTTCAAGCTCTTAAGAAAATAACATTTATATTCTTTCAGGAAAAATCTTACCAGAAATGTGTTTGTTATCACATTTCTATAAGACAATTATTGCATATGCTGAAGAAGTTTAGCCCAACATATTACCACCAAGAATATTTATGGAGAAGGAGAAATACAGAAGAGGCTTGAACTTCATAATGTAGGGCCATTAATTAGCATCAAATGAAAGAAAAGCAATAAAGCAATTTTGTCACCAATTACTGACAACTTGCCTAAGTACGACCATTAATTTTGGATAATATAAACCCATAAAATTAAGGGACCAAAACTATTTGAATCAATATCTCTTGCTAATCTCTTCCCACTAATTTAAATACTTTCCGGAGTATCAAAATGTTTGAAACTTTTAAACACTGTAAGAAAAATGGAAAAACATATGGTTATGATTTTCTATCTAAAAGTCGCTGGCTTTTGCTTTGAGGTTATTTTCCTTTTCTTTTGTGGATGAAAATAAGGAAAACTAGGGCAATTAATAGTGTGAGTCTTTGGAATTAACACAGTCAAAGCACTTGTTTTTTGACAGTTTTCCTACTGTCTTAGGGAGTTTCCTAAAAGGAAGCCTGTTTAGGAGAGCCAGATGTATCAATGTTTAATAGTGATTAAGGAATCTCCACTATGTACTGACATTATTAGCAATATACTGACACAATATTAACATTAAGGGAGTAGGAATTATATCCTTGCACTGGGATATGTTCTCCAGCCTCATGAAGAAATGACAAAACCCCCAGCAAAGCCCCGTCACCCACCCCCTGTCTCTGCCGCCCGGCAGAATTCCCGGCAGGCAGCATCCCACGCTGGCTGCCATTGGCGGAGAGCGATGGCCCTGCAGATGTGGCCACAGCAGCCTCGCCTCACGTCCCCCCTGTGCCTTCCTAGCACAAGGTCACCCTGCCACACGCAACATTTAATCGCTACAGCTACTCAGGGCAGCCTCCCGAGCGCTGCCAGGCACAAGCACCCAGCGCCACTGAGCCAACGCCAAAAACAGGTGATGTGTCCTCAAGACAAAGTTCTGCAAGACTCTCCTAAGGCTGGCCATGACTTTTATTAACGAACGTCTCTGGACTCCCTTTTCCCTCAGCACTTGCCCGCGTCCGCTCTCCAGGAAAGCAAAGCAACCTTTTGATAAGTATCGACAGGAATTTGGGAAAGAAATTACACGCGGAACACTTTCGTGTCTCCCAAAAAGACCCACCGAGGAAACTTACAGTTTAATCAGCATCCATATCAATTCATAAACCTCTGGTGCTAGAGTACAAATAAACACTCTAAAGGGTTTTAGCTGCAAGGAGATAAGATCTCTCCCTGGGGAGACGGCTAGAAACTGCTCCATTGCCTTTGTGCAGACTACTGGAATGTGCTTGCTTTTCATTTTGGTCTTTGTGTCTGGCACTCAGGCCTCACAGGCAGTGTCTTAAGCCATGCAGGGTCAGGGCAAACAGAGAACTGCATTCATGGACAGATCAAGTTTATGTGAGAATCTGCTCCTCCTGTGCCCTCAATTTCCATTTGAATTGTTAATAAAATCTCAGCCTGAAAGCACATGATCCCATCAGTGGGGAAGTCATGCAGAGAATCCTCTAGCTCAGAAAAACAAAATTTCTTTATCTTTTTCATCCTCCTCCTGCATTCGTGGGAATTATGCCATGTAACCCCCTCCTAAAGTAACCCCCCTCCCCCAGTACAACACCTGATTGCCAGGCCACAGCTTGTACTAAAAAGCAGTAGGGGAAAGAAGGGGAGAGAAAGAAGTGGAAAAGATACACAAGCAATGCTCAGCAAAATCACAACCACAATAATTGCACCTTCGCAGCAATTTAAAAACTCCCAGACACCTTCAGGCAAAAGGAAACACAAATATTTCAATTTTTAAGTTAATTTCCAGCAGCTGATAACACCAGCTGCAAGACTTTCCCACAGCTTTATGACACTACATGAACTACAGGGCCACAGAGATAATAAAAGGTCACACATAAAGGAAAGAACAGAGCCATACCCCAATTAACTTGGTCTCCCTATGCAAAAACTGTACAGGAACAAGAGCCGATATTTGCTGCAGGCACCAGACACGCATCTCCTAACCTTGCCACGGTCTAACTGGGCCTCTTGTTTCTTCTGCCTTTGCTCCTTGCAAACTGGTTTAATATTGAACGCTTTTCAGAGGGATGGGCTGATGAACGAAAACATGAATTTCCTGCTTGCCCTTTAAGGTGGGTTAAAGGGGGTGCTAGTAATCAATTACAGAAAAAGAGACACTAAAGATTTTACAAACTAGATGTCATAAAGTTTACATGTTGTTTTCTAACCAAAACACTCCCTTTACTTCTTCCTCAAAACTTTTTTTTTTCTTGAAGGTACAAAATATAATGGAGTATTAAAGTAAAATCTGTGTGAAATGCAATGACACAGAAATTGATGCAGTTTTCACTTGTTCCTTAGAGCAGCATGTCAGCCCCAGAAAAACAATAACTGCACTAAATATACAACGGAATTTAAAATCTTGTGGTTCTGAGTTTTGCATCCTCCCAACTCTGGCCTCCACTCCCTCCTTCTCCTCACACTCATTTGGGAGTATATTTCTGTTTGCAGTAATCACTGGAAAAAGGAAAGTTTAATGCTGAAGCTGAGTGTCTGGGACCAATCCTGCTCACCATTTCACTCACCAAGGCTTCCTTTTCTGTCTGGTGATCACCAAAAATCTTGATCCTTGCAGTAAGTACAAACTCCTGGAAAAGTAGATTAGACCTTTGCCTACCTCTTAACAGTGCTTGTCTGAATCATTACTGCATATTACTAACCAAAAAATATCATTACTCTGACAGTATCTCATACTTAGAAGCTGATTTTAAAATAATATAGATATTTCAAGGTTCTGTCAGCCTGGGGGGGTCTCCTGGTTTGGACTGAATGGGCTCACAAACCAAAATCCATCATCTGTAATATTCTTATCAATAAGGGATATATCACAGCAGGTGTTGAGGATGGACATTGCTATCACATGATGAAACAGATTTTGTTCTTGTCTAGATTTTACACATTTTTAGCTAGGGCTGATGGACTTGGGAAATACAGCCAATGGATAGAGCCCTTAAATCTGTTCACCAGGTGTCTGCAAATAGGTCACAAGTGTTATTAATTACTTCATTAGCCACAAGTCCTTGAGCAGTGTATGCAAACATATTTGACCCTGTGACACAATTTTTAACTGACCTATAGGAACAATCACTATTCGCGATGCGTGACTGGTCACTTAAAGCACAAAACTGTGCCCTTTTCCTGGCTGGAGAGAAAGGAGGGCCTTTTCTATTTGTTAATTCTCCACAAATGCTTGCAACTGCCTAAGGAATCAGTTAAAATGCTTTGTTCAAATGGGACTTTCTCACAAATACTTGTTGCTGGTTGGTTTTTTCCCCCAGACAATCTGGTGGCTGGTGTGTGTGGCTATGACTTCAGGCTATGGATCCCTGCAGAGGGAACAGGGGATGAGCTTCCTTACACCAATACTGCACACTCACAGAACACACCAAATGCCATGTGGAATTTACAATTTCAACACACTGTCTACCCATATAACAGGATGTCTACAGGCCTGCTTGCCCAAATGACCTCTTCCTTTTTTACCTGAGTATAAACTGAGAGAACTTCACTTTTTTTTTTTTTTTTTTTTGTATAGTCACCCTCTCCTCATTCAAACACTTCCTTAAAACTCCTTTCTCTTGGATAGTTTATTGATGCTCACTCATATTTTATGGATACAATGAAAGCTGCCATATCACACCACTAAATAAAAAAACTGAGAGCAACTGCAGAGCAGAAGAATGTCCTTTCATTAAATCCACACCAAAACTGCAATTCAGAGTGTATGTGGGTACAGGAAGGAGAACATCCTAGCAGGAAGTTGCATAAAAATTATGCATCATGTATACACAATTCAGAGCTAAAATCTGTTGACTTTATCAAATTTGAAATAACAAATGTGACTGTTCTAATAGACTTTTGCCATAAAATAAAGCTAAGAGGAAAGGTGAAGAAAAAAAATGGCAGAAAATTAACCTCACCTTATAAAAAGAAGGCAGGTCTACTAAAATGCAGGCTCCACAAAACAACCTGTTAAAATTCTCACTTACTTTCTCCCACAAGATTAAAGTATCCATCATGCATGGGGAATCATGAAAAATGCTATATTTTTCACAGTAGAATTCAGCAAATAGACTCACACCTTGCAAGTTCTAGCTAAATGTCCTAATTGAAGAGACAGCTTTCTCCAATATCTTCCTATTTCCTACATTGCCTTACGTATACATACTCTAGGTACAGTATGTATTCCCTACATGACCATCTGGGAACGTAAAAAGGTCCAAATACTGAGATGGATTGGTTCCTTTTTTTTTTTAGGTAAGAGAACGCTCTAAATGTTTATATTAATAATGTACTAAAATTAAATTACTAGGGTTATGACATTTTTTACAGGAGTTTGAGATCAGTATCTAAGCAATTAACTTTGGTACTTCATGAATCATTAATGTTTTCTATAAAATAGTGAGATTTACAATGGGTAAACACCAGTAAAACATCAACAAAATACAGCTTATTCCACTCATTTTAAATAATGTCCTTGTAATATTCCAATAATGTTCTCTAAAACTAACTTTGAATGCTATTTTGTCAGCTAATAAGCTGATAAACAAAACACATCCCTTCTTAAGGAGCTGAATGTAGCCAAAGCACAAAGTCAACAGACTTTGCCTTTCAACAAAATCTAAAGCACTAAACAAATATACACAGAAACAACAATGCTACCTAACTCCTCCCTTCTTAAAACACTTTTTTCTTGTCTTAAGTGTATACAGAGGCAAATTAGACTTTACATCAAGTGGGTGTGAATCTTCATGAGTTTTAGAAAGCTGGTAATTTGCCATCAGCAAAGCCAGAGCCACTTACGTGGCTCAGGTCATCCCAATCCCGGCCACTGTGGCTTCACTATGGACTTGTCCTTCCACAGTTTTGTTGCCTGTGCCAGACTCTACACGGCACAGGGAACTTACAGAGTGTGACCAAGGACGTGGATTCAAAATACTAATTGACATAAGTTTGAACACATTTTGAAATGAAATTACGGACTTAGTTAAATCCCACTTTCACCTTCCTTCTAGTGAGGATGTATCTTTGAACAACAAAACCACAGCTAAGCAAGTTGTTTGGGTTTTTTTAAACTATATAAAATATTTCTTATTGGAGAAATAACATCTACATTTATTTGAGTTCTGTCACTAAAAACAAGCTAAATTTTGCATTTAAAATGATGTTAATGAAAACAAACATTTGAAAATACTTATTAAAATTTACATTTATGCCATTTGCAGTAGATGTTAGGAGGGGTAGGAGGGGTTTTTACCTATAAATATTTTACTTTACTTTCTGTAAAAAGATGGTGGGAAATGATGTGCTTATTAGCCTCCCACAAACAAGAGAACATGTACACAAACGTTCACCAGCAAACACAACAGATTTTGTTTTTCTAATATGTTTTAAGTATGTTTAAAACCCGGGATATTATTTTATTAATTTTAGAAAATACCTAGAAGACTGCTTGTGTTAAAAACTGTTAAAAGCCAATACCAATGCATTTGTGGAGCAGCCAGTCACCATCCTAGCTTGCACCTTTTCTTCTGTGAGCTCAAGCACTGTGAGTCAACCTGAAGTTGCAGAGGTATAAACCAAGAAAACCCAACAAAACAAAGTGAGAAAGCAAAACACCAATGTTACTCCTCCCTGTTCTTCATGTCAGCTGCAGGACTGCCCAGGGTGGGAGAGCAAGGGAGAGCAAACAAGTTCATGAGCACCACTGCATCTAAAAGGTAGATGCAGAATTTATGCACGATATGCATAAATTGAGCCTCTCTACGCCACCATATGATCAAAATTCAGTATCTCTAATGTAACTGGAAGCTTCAGCTGATAGGACTTAGGTCTGATTTAAACACGTGAGCTTTCAGGAATAGATGCAGCAAACAGTTTCATTGCTTTTTCATTCTCTGTGTTGTCATTGCCCCTCCTCTGTTGGGCTGTACCTGTAATGCACCAGCTGTGTTTGCACTGCCAACAGTGTCCTGGGCCTCTGCTGGCATTTCTCTGATTTGCCTTCATCTATCCAGCATGGATGACAGAGGCAGCAAGACAGAGAGGCACCTGTGGCTTGTGTCACCTGTGCTGACAGGGTCCTGTGTACCCCAGGCACACTTTGATTGCGTGTTCACAGTTCTCCAACCCAGCTGGGTGCAGCAGGCCACGAACGTGCTCCTTTTTCATTTTTAGAACTTTTCCCTTTTAGAACAATTTATAAAGCTCATATATATTTAGAACAATTAATAAAGCTCAATGCACTGTCTCTTTCAAGTCACGCACTCCTCTATGTTTCTAATAACATGGCAGTATATTTTCTTGTAGATTTGGAGAAAGAAAAAAAATTCAGAAATCTAGGTTTAGTTCAGAGATCTACTAAGTACTTATTTAAATTCATTACATACCTATTTATCCATGAAGATCTGGAACTTTTTGAAGACCAAAGGGGTTGGAAGGTTTCACTTTGAAAGATACACATTTGGCACATGGTAAATTCATACTGTCAGAGGTCCTGTGTGATTTTTCACTTCTGTGCTGACCAAACAAGATTAAAAAGTCAGCCACAGTGTAAGGAAACATCCTCAGCATCTGAGTATTCCTGCCCTCTTTAAAGCTCTTCTCAAGTGCAAGGCAGTTCTGCATTTTATTACATGGAATAATTTTAAATGGGTATTAAATTACCTCAAAATTATCAGCTCAAATCAATATACATTTATAGTGAGCAGTGGAAGGCCTGCAATATAAGAAGGATGAACAGCAAAACTGACTGCAAAGTATGAAAGAGAAGCATGGGGCAGTTGAGTCATTATCATCTGACACAGCTGATATAGCAAGAGGTGAGGGGATTACTGAGAAATTTGGTCTTGCAACACCTGGTGGTCCTCAGAAATTTAGGTGATTATGGTGGGTGCTCAACTCAGAAGGGGTGATTTGCTGCAGCAAAATATTAGAGAATTCTGGTTTTCCCATCTAGAGGAATACAAAAACCCAATGCAGGAAACAGCAAACCCTGGAAATGTACTTTAGGCTTATCTCCTCTGGATGCTGCTCTGTGGCCAGCTTGTCTCCAGATCTCTCCCATGTCAGCAGCACCATAGCAGCCACTACCAACTGAAGGGATTGGTTCCCACTCCCCTGGTGCAGGTCCTCTGCAAGTGACAAAATCCTGCCAAGCTACAGGGGTGTTTATCAGTAAACACATGATCCTGGGAAGCTTTATATCACAGGGTTCGTTAAGGTTACTGGCAGGGATCAGCTTGGTTGTTCATCTTTGGGGACATCTTCAGGAATCTCTTCTCATGAAGTGTCTTAAGGAATTTCTGTGGTAGCATAAATTCTATAAACCTGTGATTAAGGCAATAGTGGGTGAAGTTAGCACACCTAATCAAAATTGTACATAAAAGGTACAGTAGGAAACAAGATTGTACAGTAGGAAACGATATTAGGTGATAAATCACCTCTTATTGCAAAATCTAAAAAATAAATTAAAGAAAGGAGAAAAAGATTCAATAAAGTGGTCCAGCTAGGTAAAAGCTTGAGCAAACAGGAGTGATAGCCCAATAAATGGTTGCATCAAAATGTATAAGTCAAAAGGGGTATAAATCTATGAAGTTAAAGTAAATAAATGGGACCAAAGGTACATGCAATTTTAAAATTAAATCAGAAAAGCATGTGTTTAATTCTGAAGGGAGCAGTGTGTGCCAGAGTATTGAGTTATACATTGCTGTATTGAAGAGCAGGTCAAGATCTTATCAGCTCTATTATGAGGAATGTCAATAAAAGGCTGTGCTATGATAAAATGTTTAATTAAAAATGAACATTGTGCAACAGATGAACTCTTTGTATTCTACAGAAAAAGGAGTCAAATGGATTGTGTTCTCCAAGTTACAAATTGCAGTGCATCATTTTCTCTCCATCAACCATTCTTATCACTACGAAATCTTGTATTAAATAATGGATTTACTTATAAATGGAGATTTTTTTTTTTACAAATTAGTGTAGGACTATACCTACAGGATACTTCAAATACTTGAACATCTGGAACAACTGTGAGGAGAAGAGCACTAGGGCCTTGTTTTCTTGGTACTCTTTCAGGAATAAGTGGTTTGCTTCGGCAAGTTAATTAACAAAGCAAAGTTTTAATATCGATTCAGGGAGTTGATCCAAAGTAACAGGAACAAGCAAGACTCAATATTTTGGTTCATTACTTATATCATATACATGTACTCAACATGACTGCCCTAAACATCTCTCGCAGTTCAGTACAGAAGGTGACAAACAATGACACCAACAAGAGCACAGGGAACTAAATGCAGCAACACCCATGATAGACAGACATCACGATTCTTCCCTGGTGAAAATACTTTATCCCCATCCCCTCTGCAATGTTAATCGTCTTAGATATGAGGCGGTGCCAGAGCCAGGATACTTATCTATGAGAGTAAAGGCAAAGGAATTCAAGATGTAAAATATGTTTTTTACACAGTTTTAAAGGAATGATGCAAAATGCAGGGAGCATAAAATGGTAAATTAACACCAAAGGACTAGGCAAAAAATGGCTTAACACCTTCATGGCCTTCCCTCCCAGCATAACTTTGTGTAACAAAGCATAACATTCTTTATTCTTTCAAAGAACATTCATATGGACACTTGGCCCAGAACATGCAGAAGAGAGACATTTTTAATATCTCTACCACTCAGCTTCAAACCCTTAACAGAGCATACACATGCATTCAGACACATACACTACATAAACTGTGTACTTCTTAAAACCCAGTCCAAACTGGGAGAGATTTCTAATGAAAAACAATGCAAAATTCCTAAAACAAGATACACTAATAGAATGAAACTTCCAATAGGAGCTGATGAACCTGAGATATTGAAACAGATAAATCAGATTACAGATTAATTAACAGATTAATTGCTTTTTCAGAAGCAATTAATAATTGCATTTTAAAAATATATCAGAGTAAGAAATAGCTTTGGTGTAGCATTCATGTTTTTGACAATCAAAATTTAGCCTCATATGTCAGACAACAATTTTAATGTACTCTTATGCCTGCGCTATACAATAAGAGGAATATATTAGAGCAAAGAGCTCCACTGATAGAAAAAAAAATATTATGTAGAAAATAAGAATTCTGGTGCCCTTTAGTCAAAGGATTTGTAAGTTATGATTGACCTGTGGGCAGCACATGCTCCAGCTGTGGGAGTGTGAAAGAGTCTAGTACTATAGCAAGAATAATACTGAAGTACATCTTTTTACCTGTGGACAAAGATAAACTTATCAAATCCAAACTGTTAGTAAGGGGAAAATCCACAATATGCTCATGAAAGAAGTTGCAGTCATAGAAACTGATGATATTAAAGAGCTATTAAGTGATCTAGTCTTCCCCTCAGAGTTAAGCCTTGTTTCCTGCAGTTCTTGCATAATAATATCGTACCGGTAGGATTGCTGCCCTATCCCTTGGAAAACTGTTCTGAAGTCCTTTATCTTTTCATCAGATACTATTTCCTGAGATTCAGTCTATAATTACCCATAATGATACGGTCATATTTAAGGACAGAAAAATATAGGTATAGAAGCATGTTTCCTTCGAGCATAGGACATCCCAAATCAAGAACAAGTAAACTTCAATAAGAGAGAATTATTACCTAAGAAGCAGATTTGGTAGCAACATTAAAAACTAAGTCCTTAGAGGAGGTCTAGTTAGGGGCAGGAATAGAACAAATCTTTCACCAGGAGCCAGTAGAGATTCCCAGGGTCATGGCCTAGTTGAGATTAAGAGAAAAACTCCTACTGATTTCAATGGGGCCAGGATTTGGTCCCCATATTTTATCCATAGTATATAATCACAAATGTAAACTACAAATGAAGCATCATGAGGTGAGGTGCCTATCATTCCTAATGTTTTCATCCACTGTAATAGCCAAGACCTCTCCCTGAACTCCAACAGAGGCAAATTAGTTCCACATGCCAGATATCAATCGTAATATTTTCCCTTACATTTGGTACACAATGAGGGGATGCAGTACAGGATAGAGCAATTAATTCATTTATTTTTGTGAAATAATGCATGACAGAATAACTCAGAAAATATGTTGCTCACTTGAAAGTTTGCTAGCTCATGAAGAGTATAAGTAGGAAAAGCAATTGATGGAAAATAAGATAAATTAAGTCCCCTCTTACTGTCCAACACCTTCCTAGTTGTTGCTTTACTTGCTTCGTTTCAACCTGTCTTTCCTTGGAGGTCTCCTGGTGCCCCTCATTTCCAACATCACCTCTGAATCTGGGATTACAATCTATCACAATCCAAACTGAACCAGTTTTTACAGTTTCCTGAAAGAGAAATCTGACATATAGGGTAGGACTGCTAAGCATAGGCAACTCATGCATTTTGCATACCCTACAGAATCCTGCCAAGGCCTCAGCTGCCATTCCAGATGGCTGTGGGTCTATTGTATGTTTTGTGTCATATTTACCAGTCCCATGTTTAAGTAACAAACTCTCACCTCAATATGTCTTTTACCATCAGTGAGAAAATAGTAAAAGAGAACCAAGGCCTTTAGGCAGTACCTATCCATTGCACTGCACTTTGATAAGGGATTGTGTCTAATAAAAATAATAATATGCAAACCTTCCTCAAATCACTCTCCTGAAACTACTCTGTTAGGAAATAATCTTGCCTGTGGAAGGCTAACTAAGATATGCTCTTTCTGATGACACGTGCACAGGGACTACAGAGTGCACCTGCAGTCACAGGTACCAGTCACAACAGCCCAAGAATGCTTTGGAACAAAATTGTGACATGAATGAAAGCTCATGGAACATTGTAGCCCACTACAGCACCTGGACTCATTAATTACTCTGTTGGGTAAATACCAACACAGAGGAAGCCACCAAAACCAATGAAAAGTCAAGGTGAAATCAGACTTGGAGTACCTGTCTGACTTCACTTATATTAAACAGAAAAGTGACTATGAAGAACTTCATCAGGCCTTGTGGAAAAGAATGAAACTTACCTCATTCTGCGAAGCCACTCTCCTTTGCCATTACTGCTCAGTGCTGAATGTGGCATTGCTCAGAGTGGAGCATCACAGCAGACAGAAGCTGACATCTGTGGAAAATGTTTCTTTCCAGTTCTGTAAAATAAAAGTTCTTTCAGAAATCACAGTTCTTTCAGAAACAAAGACTCTATAAAAGCACTACACTGTGTAATTCCAATACTATTTAAATTCAAGTCATCCTTCTTAAGTTCAGTGTTTCACAAAGAAGAAAAAAGAATTAGAAAGACAATACAAACAAATGGAGAAACAAACAAAAAACATTCCCCCCCTCTTCAAGCTGGCAAATTCAACTTGACTTCTGGAGTTCAAGCCATGTTTTTATGGATTTTATTTACAAATATGATAAAGTGCCTTTCTTTGAAAAACTGATTTTCACCATTTAGAAGTAGAGAGTTTATAATAGTTTAGAAGTAAAAACACGTAAAAATTTGTAAGCTTTCATGTATTTGCCAAGTGTCCAGTATACAATAGAATGCTGCCTACCATGATAACAGTTTCAAAATATCCCACAGAACCATTTATGATGGAAAATTAATCACCACTTTTTCAACTAGACCATGGCCCTGAGTGCCACATCCAGTTGCATCTTGAACACCTCAACGGATGGTGACTCCACTACCTAATTATAGAAGTGTGAAGATATGCACTGTTGAATTAGACAAAAGTGAACTAAAGAGATCCATTGATCAAATTGATGGTCATATAACTGGAATTTCATTAATTTTTCTGATAATGCATTAACTGAAGTAGAAACTGCTCCTAAATCCACACAGACTTGTATACAATCCATATGAACACACAGAGAAAGGGAAACTGGATAGGGAGAAGCTGATTATTTTAGTGCAAGCTGAGACCACAAGAAAGACAAAGCCAATTAAAAAAATATACAAAATACATAAACATTATCTTCAGTCATTCTCTTTTCAAAAGGTTTTGAACCAAATTCAAGATAGTTTGTAAACACGCATAACTTCAGTAGAGTGACAATCAAGTTTACAAGAGACTAATTGAATACTTTATTGTATTAAGTACAAATTACTTCATACCTCTCTTACCCTCTATGTCAGGAGTAGCAGAACCCCCCTAGCACCCTGTTTTAATTAAAGGTATGCCGACCACAGTTAAATTATATCATTTTAAGACAAGGAGAAAATATCTTGCAATGAAGTGTCTTTTTGAGTATGAAGTTCTTTCCGTGATTGAAGGCACAAAATAAATATTTTTCAGTAATCTGTCCTAAGAAGTTTGTGAACCAGGTGCCTGCTGACAGAATAGAAATACAATCTTTTTCCTTATAATTGATGTATCTGAGATTAAATAACTATTTCTACAAGATAAAATTATTTTTCAGTTGAATGTAATACATATTTTAGGTATGTACAAATACAAAGCAAATCATCCTAATATAATATAAATCCCTTTCATGAATCTCAAATGTTAAATTACCATAAAATAATAGAATAGTCGGGGTTGGAAAGGGACCTTAAAGATAATTTCATTCCAACTCCCTGTCAGAGGCAAAGACACCTTCCTCCAGACTAGGATACTCAGAGCTCCATCCAACCTGGCCTTGAACACTTCCAGTGGTGGGGCATCCACAGCTTCTCTGGGCAACCTGTGCCCACCATCTTCACAGTAAAGAATGTCTTCCTAACCTTTAATTTAAAAATGTTTTCTGCCAGTTTGAAGCCATTCCCCCTTGTCCTGTCACTCCAGACCCTTGTAAATAGTCTCTCTTCATTTTTCCTGTGGGCTCCCTTCTGGTACTGGAAAGCCACAACCAGGTCATCCCAAAGCCTTCTCTTTTCCAGCCTGAACAATCCCAACTCTCCAGCCTTTCCTCACAGCAGAGCTGCTCCATCCCTCCTCTGGCCTGGCTCCAGCAGGTCCCTGTCCTTCCTGTGCTGGGACCCCAGAGCTGGGTGCAGCCCTGCAGGTGGGGTCTCAGCAGAGCGGGGCAGAGGGGCAGAATCCCCTCCCTGCCCTGCTGCCCACGGGGCTTTGGGTGCAGCCCAGCACACGGGGGGTTCTGGGCTCCCAATGGCCAGGGCATGTCCAGCCTCTCACCCACCAGCACCCCCAGGTCCTTCTCCCAGGGCTGCTCTGGTTCTGTTCATGGCCAGCCCAGATTGGTACTGGGAGTTGGCCTAACCCAGATGCAGCAGCTTGGATTTGGTCTGTTAAACCTCATGAGATTCCCATGGGCCACCTCTTGAGCTTGGTCTGGTCCCTCCGGATGGCATCCCATCCTTCAGTTGTGTCACTCAAACCACTCAGATTGGTGTCATCTGTAAAACCTGCTGAGGCTGCACTCAATCCCTTTGTCCATGTCATTAATGAAGATATTAAATAACACTGGTCCCAACATGTTTGTCATGTCTGGGTATTCATGTCTGCTTACATGAATACAAGACTAAACCACAAGAGATCCATGATTCAAACCATCAGACATGGACACACTGAAGATGAGATCCAAACATGAAAACAAGCCTGACATGCTTCTAATTAGTTTTCTTTGTTAGCATACACAGATATCTCCACACATAAACCCATGCACAAGTAATATTCTCGCGTTTCAACTACTTTTTGCATAGCATTTCTAGCCTTTGAAATGCATATTTTAATGCCATCAGGCACTGGTGGCCTTTTTGCTATGTGGCTTAAGGACGAAATGGAAATTTCAGTCCCTCAAGTGGTAGCCATTCAATATAAAACTCATAGCACAGCAGGACATTCTCCTTCATTACCACTTTGCATAACCTGATGTCCCCATCTACATTCACAGTGAAAGTCACTTTTAATAAAAAGCACAGAATAACCTGAAACATGTACTTCTGCCTTAAAATGAGCCAGATCTTTTGGGGGAAAAGCAGTTATGAAGAATACTTGGTACAAATTCATCTGTGTCAATGAACTTTGGTCAAATCCACTTTGAATATGCTGAAATGAGGGCCACCACCAGCATTCTCTACTTCATAGCTGAGCAAACTTGGCATTTAATATATAAATTATAAAGATGGATCAAAGTCCATAGAATAAGAAGCTATAAGTTATGTACAAAATGATAAAGTGTAAGTCTTTCATAAGAGGCTGCAAAACACCTCTCTGAAATCAGTTCCTTGTGGGATGTCAGAAGAAGAGCTATAACGGGAATCAAAATTTTTGTTCCTAAAGCAAAACAAAACCAAGTTCTCTGAGACAACAGAGCTCATAGGAGGGGAAAAAATACCAAAACAAAACTTTATGATACTGAGACATTAAATGTTAAATGCTATTACAGTTCTTCCCTTGGACAGAGAATGAGAAGAACCTCTTATTTAAGGTAAGAGTAATAGGAACAAACTGCCATGAAATATCCATGACCTGCTGCCTTCCACACTAAAATAAAAGTTAAGCAAAATCTTCTATGCTTTGCCTAAGAATTCTATGGTTTGAACCATTTGCTAAAAGAAAGATGCAACAAGGTTCTGCTCCCAACCACAATCCAACTTCAAACCATCTTGTGCCCCTGTCCCGTATTAGTTGTTCTCTTGGAGAGGTGAACCCTCAACACCATGTTCTCTGGGATTCATCTTCTCACCTGCACCTGAAGGATAGAGGCTGTGCTTTTTCCAAAGTGTGCAGAAAAGAAAGATCGCAGGTCTGCCTAAAAAATTGCATATAAAATGGGGAAAAATGGATATTCTGAAAAATACATTTGGTGCAGTGCTGAACGGGCAGCACTGGCTGAACAGGCTCTTGCTCTTTTCCAAGAGTCAGTGTGAAAGAGCCTAGGAACTGGGATCAGCAGAGCCTGTGTTTCTGAGGACTGACAGACTGAGTTCTGAAGACTTCACTGACAGAGGTGAGGGGGATGCTTCCATTCCATCATCTACTTTGCTTTTAACATAAATTTTTCCTTATCTAGATTTACAAAAGACAGATATCATGATAGGATGGTGGTATGAACAAAGGGGACAATTTTAAGGCACAGTCAGACTTTTGTTTAGCAAAAATTTAGGAATATAGAAAAAAAATCTATAAGGTTTTAAAAATTCTTTAAAATTCCAAATGCCAAATTTAGCAGACTCAAATTGTGTAAATAGCATTTTGTTTGAATTAATAGTTGCTTACCTTTTATTTTTGTAAACTGAAACTTCAACTCCTACTTTCTCTTCTTTATTTTTAAAACAAATACAAATTTCTTTTACTGACCAAGACATAGATGGCTAAAGTACTAGTCTTGATCTTCAAAAAATCTGGAGTTAATGTCAAAAGATGCAGGTAATTTTGATAATTTTTAGAATGAAGCTCAGAAACAGAATTCTGAATTTTTCAAACATTAAAAACAATTCCTGGAGTGCCAGTTTGCCCTGAGAAATGTCACTTCTCTCACATCATTAAGTCAGAAACAGAAGTGCTGGGACTCTTTCCTAAAGGTGTCTGACAAATGGAAAAAATAGTAAATAAATTATAGATTAATATAATTAGTCCATAATATATATAACATAATTTCTAGACTATATACTTGATTTTATATCTACCACAGTCAAAGGAAACAAAAAAATATTGACGTCAGGACTGTGCCTGATGGGACATTTTTTTTTTTTCCTTCTCACAAAGGACTTAGAACTAATGTACCTAATCGGGGTAGGATATTAACTATCTAAATATATTTATTATCTCTTTAGGCTTTGTATTTGCTATGTTGTACTTAATGGTTTATTGTTATCTTTACTATGGTTTAAAATTTATAACAACAGCAAAGAAAGAAATGTTTTTTTGCTGAACAGAAATTAAGTGGGAAATCCACAAAAGAAAAAGCAGCTGGAAAATTCATGCTGTAAATCTGTTCCCCTTTGAAAATATCCTCAGCAATTGCCATTTGTTGCCATTCAGTTTTATGACAGCAGACTATTGCAGAAAATAAAGTTTGGAATTAATTTGAAATGAATTTTTCACCAGCCACAGTTCTGGCATGGAGCATTTGTGACCCTAACAAATGTGTACTAGAATTAATCTTCATATTGTACAAGGCTTTCCCAGTAGCTTCACACCAGAGCAAATCACAGAGAATTATCAGATTTATTATCTCTTTATTGATATTCCTGAGGCATTTGGATGGATTGATTTGGATGTGCTACTCCTTGGACATATTAGATAGATTACTTAACAAATTTCCGAGCAGCTGCCCATGACCCGGTCAATATCTCCCAGGAAGTTCCTGCTCACAAACCCATCACTTGCCAGGAGCACATCTGTCCTCTGAGCTACAGCTGTCATCTTGTGATACACAAACCACAGTACAAACAGAGGAAGTTAAAGCACCCCAATCTTGCCTTTTGAATTTAGACTATATTTGGGGCTTAATAATAAGCCTCTTTGCATAAATGCTTTGATAAAGCATTTATTCTACTGTTATCTAATCATCAAAAGGAAATGTTTCTCAAGAGACAAATCATTCTTATATTACTACATTTTGCTTTTAAAATTCCAACTTCTGACAAGATGGATAGTCTTCTGCAGCATGTTTTAGTTTGAACTGTGGAGCAGAGCAGATGGAAGGACACTTAGGAATTTTTTAACGTTTTCTACATGATAGAATCTGGTGATGGAACTTCTGGCTTGCCACAGCAGATTCACAGCCTGACACAGTTGTTTCCCTATCCATGTTAAATACATCCCATCTCCTGATGGGAGAAAACTGCCCTCCCTGCAGATCTCATCTTACTGCCTGGTAATGATGGGCTGTTCCTATTTTACCATTACTTGGGAGTCTTTATACTCTGCAGAGACAAAGGCTGTTTTCTGACTAGGACTGTGCATTTCTAAATCTGGAGTTTGACCCCCAACTCACCTCCCACTTATTCCATAGGAGTGACCCAGCACAAACATCCTGAAATCTCAGGATGGCACAGCAGGCTGAGTCACCTCACCTGGCAGTCGGATTCCCAGGAGGCCAAGCAAGCTGGAGATGGGATGTTGCTGTACACCCCACAGCCAGGGATGGAAGAGCTTGTCTCAGCCCAGGGAAAAGGGCAAAGACTCCTCCTTCTCCCTTCTGTCCTTCAGCAATACTCTATCACAAGTAAAGGCTGGATGGGATGGAGGGAGGAAGGAACAGAGGGAAATTGGAAGGAAGGGAGGGAGGGAAGAAGACAGTACGAAAGTCCTCAGCATGTTTATCACATCACTGTGTCCAGCTGGGCAATAGGAAATACTAAGGATATGACTTAATGCTACCTCTCATACATTTCGCTCAGAACTGTAGGAGGGCACCTTTTTTCAGGAGATGATGTAGAGGGGCCAGATTTCAGCAGTGTTTCCTTACACCTTACATTTTTACTTTACAAGTAATGTTAACCATGGAAGGGGAAGGGCAACGCTGTTGGCTCATTCCTACAAATCTTTTTTTTCCTTGTTTTACACAAGCCCCTTTTCAAGGAAATGCTCCACCTGCCAGGCTACAGGGTGATTCTGGCCACATCTTGGTACTGAGGACCTGATGGCCATGCTATGAACATTTTAACTCTAGTTTTCTTCTGTGGTTTGAATGCCTTGCTGCGGCAAATCTCCCACATTTGTTTCATCTGAAATGAAACCAGTTCATGTGGTCCAGAATGTGAGCACAATAATATATTATTTTTTCTGCAAGTGTGTTTTACATGGATTCATATAAATCGATTCTGAAGTGAAGTAAGACTATGGATAACCTAGAAGCCATTAGAGTCCAGGAGTTGAGAAAGGTGCTTGAATTATTGGTCATATGATAGTAAAAGTGAAGGTAACAAATATATCTCAGAAATTTTTATTCACTGAAAATGTTTTTCCCAGAAAATTTAGATCGATTAACTCAATATAATGAGATAAAATAAAAATAGCGACTGACTATTAAGTTAGTCTGAATATTTTCAGAGTAATACAAGATAACAGTCCAAAGATAAATTTAGATATCTAGAGAGAGACAAAGACGGCAAGTACTTTTTCTGTTGGCAATGTGAATAGAAAAAAAAATATTTTTCAGTAAAGAGTCTTACATCACAATTCTTTCCCAGTAAAAGGAGTTCTCTTATCTAAATGATGCAACTCACAAAAAAGAAAATGAGATCCTTAACACATGGTCTTTTTCAAAGAATTAGATGGACCCTAAAGACAAGCAAGAAGAAAAATTAAACTGAATTTACTCATTATGTGATATTCAAAAGTCCCTCTACAAAGTTTTCTAAGAATTCAAAGTTTACCTGAGAATGTTTCATTTCTTGTTATCCAGATCCATGTATTTCTGAAGAACTAGAAATTTAGAATCCACTGCTTTCAGTGGTAAAAGAACAACAGATGCAACCCTTGCATGCTGGGATTATTAAGGAAGCCTGAGGTAATAAAAATGCTCAAATTACTTTTAAATTCAATGGGATTGAGACTTCTAACTCCTTAAGGCTGTTGAAAATTATATTTTCCAATATCCTTGAGCCAAAGAAATTAAAATTTTGATAAACCTTCTGTGAAGTAGTAACTATTGATTATTTAATGGTTGATTAAACTTTCTTACTAACTGCCTTCAGAATTTCAAATTAAGAACATTAGCACTCCTATTTCTATTTTTCATAAATGTCAATTCTGTCTGAAATTGTGTGTTATTCAACATGAAAGATATCTTGAAAACAATCCCGCATAGGAGTAAAATATGGCATAAAAGCCATCCACTGAATGCTACCAACAATGAACCAGTAAAAATATAGTTAAATAAGTAAAAATATGAGCTTTTCTTAAGAACATATTTTGTAAAGTAGAGCTTTTTCATTTTCAGAACAGAAAACAAAATTGATGATTCAGATCTATA
The DNA here is from genome assembly GCA_013399835.1 of Leptocoma aspasia. NCBI lineage: Eukaryota > Metazoa > Chordata > Aves > Passeriformes > Nectariniidae > Leptocoma > Leptocoma aspasia. Next base: position 1,222,717 of record VXAX01001390.1, on the reverse strand, counting down.
TCCCTGCCCTGGTCATGCACAGCAGGTAGCACGAACAGGATGGGATCTGGTCCACCAGCTATTCCATGATGGCTTCTCCTATTCCCATACGGTACACCCTTTATCCATGTGCTACACCAAAAGGCATGCAAACCTTGCTTCTGTTGCAGTGAAATGCAAAAGCAAAATTAAACAGCATAAAGCTATTTTGTAAAAATAATTTCTTGGCTTTCAGCCAGCTCCAGTGAGTAGCTAAAGTGTAATACCTGAGAAAAGCACTCCCTGCATTGCCCCACAGAACAAGTCCAGTGCCAGCTCCTCTCCTGCCCAAGGCAGGTATAATTCATCCTTGCCTTTTCCTTTATTACTGAGCCAGCAAAAAGCATTTTTATCAATACTTCTGAGAAGCTTTTAGCCAACTGTAAACCATTTTACAACTCATAGGACCTGAAGTTTCTGGTTGGGAAAGATTTGTGGTCGTATGGGATTGTGCAGGAAGAGGTTTGGTGTGCACAGACCTCAGTGGGAAGTTACATGGGGTTCTTCAATTAATAATTTTAAGAAGTGGAAACACCTAGAATGTATGAAGCTTGGAGATTTCTCTGTATAAACATTAGAACTGGAAAAAGAGAAACTTGTGTTTGGTCTAATAATGAGCAAATCTCAAATAGCAAATAAATTCTACTATTTTAACATAGCAATAAAGAACAGCACTACTGGTTTGCATGCCAGGTCAATTTTATTCCTTTTTAAAATATGGAGAAATGAGGACACTGAAAAACTGCAACTTTCCATCACTAAAATAGTAGGTATTAACTAAAGGCAAGATTGCTAATGTATCCTTATATTTGTAATCCTGCCTACAAATATCTTCATTGCCTTTGTTTTTCCTGCAGAGCACACTGGTTTTGTCCTTCAAAAATCTCTCTTGCATGAGACCTGAAACCCTCATCGAACAAGATACAAGCAGAACAATGGAAAAGGTCTTAAGAGGCCACACACAATATATTCAAACATGAAATGCCCCAAGTTTATAGAGCAAAGTAAACACTCTACAGTATTTGTAATCAACATAGGGAGCCTTTTATTGCTTTGCAGAAATCTATGCCAAGAAAAAGTTGCAGCTCTTTTATTTTTTAATGACGCAGCATGCTGTTAATTTGAGTATAATGCCGAAAAGCTCCATAGTGTTATTCAGGAAAGAGGTGTCTAGAAACCCCTCAATGTCATAGATAAAATTGAATCTGAATGGCTAAACCAATTTGAAAACAAATCAATTCAAAACTAATTTTATCCACAACATGCAGTTTTTAACAAACATCTTTCACTACAATAGAGCTACTTGTGACATCCTTAAGCCAAATACATTTATTCTGTTCCTGATGTAGCAAACAAAACAGAAACACCTTTCTGGTACTACTCAGGCCACAGAGAAAACAAATGCCTGAATCCTTTCTCTTTTGTTGTTCCATTCCCATCATTAAAAACAAAGTCCTCTTCACAGCTAGGCAAACACCTTGGAATTTCTCCTGCCCTGGCTTCCTGCCTATTCACCAGAATCACCCACTCGCTCTCCTGGAGTTCTAAGGTAATTCCAAAGCTCCACAGAGAGAGCCTCTTCCCTTCTGGCCTAAATAGGTCACCACTGGTTTGAAATCCTACCCAAGAGGCAAGTTCTCATCCCTTTTGTACCCAGATGCTACAGGTATGGGATTGGTCCTTCTCTTCAAGGAATTAGTAAAAGGCAAAAACCTCCCAGAGCCCATCAGACACTGACTTGATTCAACTGTTGCCACCTTCCACTCACACATCAAGAAAACAAACATGACTGTATAAAGCAAAGCACAGTGGGGAGATGAAGCTCACTTTTGTATTTGTTTGGCTCTAAAAACTAAGTATCAAATTAAGAACTTGCAATAGTAAGAGATGGAAGGGACAAAGGGCTGAAAAATAGAGGGGGTTATCTTCCATAAAACTATGTGAATTAGCCACCTGAGTTCCATCGCTGAATTTGCACAGGAAACTATCTTGGAAAATGCATGAAAAAAATCAAGCAAATAAATTGCACAGGTTGACAAAACAAGGAGATTTTTTTTTTACTTAATACTTATTAATACCTAAAAAGATAGTATGTTGTGTCTTTCAACAAAGCCACCTCAGCCCAGACAGCAAATTACTTCCCACTCTGTTAGCCTTCCCATCATTATGGTCTGGCCCTGCACATTAATGTGAAGCAATATGAAGCTTCCTGTTACACATTTTATTGCTTTTGCATTCAGCTTGAAAATTCACCTTAACCATCTAAGTACTGCATTACTCACATCCTCATTTTTTGCATTGGAATAAGGAGAGCAAAAACATTAAAAAATTATGACTGAATAATATAGAAAACCTGTAGAAACAACACAGTCTTTTGTAATCTCTACTCACCCTTTTATAATTACACTTCTATTAGTTTTTATCAAAACAAATCCCTACTCAATTACAGTCCTTTCAAAGCAAGAAGAAAAAAGGCATCTGAACAAATGCAAAAACACTTTTGTTCAAGTTTAAGTTTCAAAAGCACAGAACCAGGCTGTTCTTTCCTTAATTCTCAAGTATCCAGAAGTTGCTTCAAAACGTGCTGTTTTCTCATTAACCTTTAAAGCATGTTAAATTTATGTTGGAAAATAAAAATAACAACAACAACTACAACAACAATAATAATAATAGCAACAACAACAACAAAAAAAACCCCACAGCACCACTAGATAATCAGTTTAGTTCCTTCTCAGGAATTGAGAAGAATTTGTTCTACTGTGTGGTGCATTCCTTCAGGGGTTTTACTTCTTTGTCCTGTAAGGATTTTCTGTCCTCACAGTGAAGTAAAAAATATTGCCCTGTCTCAGAATTTACAAAATCATATTACTACTACAAATTCTTGAACAATTGTTCAACAGCCAGAAAGTGTTAGAAAACGAACATATTTCCTGTTGCACAACAAAGAATATAAAGTAATTTCTATTAATATTATACAGAACATTTTTGGATCTATTCCTACTAAACCCTTGTTAAAAAGTCCCATGGGACTGAAGACATTCAGAATATTAATGATTTTTAATTTTACAATTACAAAGACATTTAATTTGACCTGAAATTTCAAAATTAAATTTCCAAACTGGATTGAATAATATAGGGTTTCCCACTGAATAGAACTACAGTTCTTCCAGTAAATAAAAATGGAACTATAAAAGATACATATATTTAAACATTGATAAGAGGAAAAAAACACAACGAACAACAAAATTTGTTCTGTGTATTAAGTTGATTTTATATTTTAACAATAAATAGAATAAAACAGGTTGTCTTTTTAATGTATTTCTATCATTTTCATAGAGGGAAGACACCAAAAAAAGCCTTAAATTTTTATTTCTGTTCATTCTGCCAACTGAACCCCTGCTTGTATAGAACTTCTTTTAAACAGATACTTTATTCAGATGTTCTTGAAAATTCAAAAATAAGACTTGAGGAAATTTAGAACACATTATTACTGTTCTTAGAACACTTCTTTGTATATAACACTTCCCACTGGAAAATAGTATAAAACTAATGGAAATAGTTTAATAAGCCATTTCACATCCATCTCTCAAATTTTATGACAGAGTTGTGGATCTAAAAAATACTTCATATTCATTCACCTCTGTCAACTAATAATGAAATTTTAAGGATTGTAAGCTGTGATAAATTTAAATTTAAAGGCCTCCATTAATCTTGATAAAGAATATCAGTGCATAATTTAGTTTATGTATAACTAAATATATTCAGAATGCAAATGGTTTATAACCTAGGTGCCAGATAGTCTTTAATAGTAGCATTCAACAAATTCCTAGACCCGTACCTACACCAATGCTGAAGCACCTGAGTCTTAACTTTACTTCCATGTCTCAGTGGAACTACTCCAGGAGTGAAGTTACTCCCTGTGTTAGCATCTGTTAAATGAGATCTGTTAGATGTTAAATTACAGCTGGCTGTTGGAAAACTGAAGCAAAAAATTAATTAGCATTTCAAATATTTCAGTATATATACTATTCCCATGTCACCAACTACAGTCCCATCTGTACAAAACTGTATCAAAAATGCTTGTATTTTAATATCCTTCCCTTTCATGTCTAAATACTTCACTTGCATTGGAAAAGAAACTTTACATTTGTTTTTTTACCACCAATCACCCTACAGAATGGTCAGCACGGCTATCACCAGCAATAATGCATTGCCATTGTACAAATGGCATCCTAATATTGGAGTGAATTTATTTCCACAGCAGTATGTTTTTTATTATTTCTGAGTTGTTGACCATCTTAACCATTACAAATCCTTTTATACATAGGATATGGTATTAGATAGAAGTAAGCAAGAAGGCAAGTTATCTTGAAAAATGAGCTTTTACTATGAACTTGGGCATTATGCTTTTTTCCCCTCCTTCTTTCTACTTTCCTGCTTCTGAAGAAAAAACAATTCACTACAGTATTTATAAAACTCAAAACAATGAAATCCTCAAATAATGCATGTACTGTTAGAAAAGAAAGTTGGAACAGTCTAAATTTCTTATTTTTTTTAAGAAGAAAACTTATCTTGAGGGCAAAAGCAGTCCAAAAGTATACGGCATTTAATATTTTACAGAATATATGTCTACTGAATATACTCTGTGTTTCTGAAGAATAAATCTCTCTCTACTGAAGTACATTTGTCTAGCCAAAGAGCCTGAGAAAATGATAGTAGTTCAATCTAAGGTAGCCTAGATAATAATTTTATTCGATGACATGGAAAAAATCGTAATACAATATATTCTATTTTTATTTTAGCTTTCAGACACACATTCTAGTGTTATCAGAGATACAAAAAGCCTTAGTATAAAAGAGAAATTTTGCAAATTATCATAGAACATGCTCTATCTCTGGTAAAGAGAAAATTCTGAACTGAAAAAGAAAAAAACAACAAAAAAAAATTTTACCTGTTTTAAGAAAGTCCTGAGACTGTCTAATTTAGTGGTTCCCTACACAATTTTAAGAAAAGAGTATTAAACTCTCTGGACTCAGTAACAAAAGAAAAATAGGATGCAAGCTCTGTAATCAGAATTGAAATAGACATATGAAAATAAAGAATCACAGAGCATCTTTATCTAAGAACTATTCTGTCAAATTAGAACTAAAATAATTTCATTTCATTAAAACTTACACCTTTAAGGTTCGTACAAAGGTAAGTAATTTAAAAACACACCTAGGAATTGCTCTTCTAAAACTGGCAGTTCTGTGAACTTTCAGAGAAGTTTGAGAAAAAGTATTACGATCATTAATAAGGAAAAAAACCCCAATACTTCAATCTATTTCCCAATACAAAGCTTTATTTTGCATTATTAATTTAAAATGTAATGATGTATATGAAATAGAAAGGTTTAAATTACACAAGCGCTTGCTCCCAGGAGTCCCACTTTGAATACATTGTCACAGACAAATAAGACTATCTACAAGTATAGTCATGTGAAGAACCAGGCATTCCCCCTGCCCCCAGTATTAATGAAATATATTAAAACAGCAGAGAAGCCCTGTCTGGGTATAGCATTTCTGTTATGACGCAGTACTTTTACTTTACAGCATTGTACTTAAAAGCCTATGTCATTGTAAAGCTCTTTTCTAAATTGCTGTGAAAAAGTGTTTTAAAGTATTCCTCAAATCTTGTGAAGTATTAAAAAAACCAAATACTGATTGCAGGCATTACTTTGAATTATGTTGTCCAGTACCAGAAATCCGTGCAATAACATAAACTTCCAGTGCTTATTATAAGAGTGAACATTTGCCATGTGAATAAATTTAATCACAAGTAGTGTCTTCACAAGTTGGAGAAAGTGGGGGGTTATATTATAAAATCTTAAATTCTTATGATAGATTTTGTAGTTAACTGATAACCCAGCTGTTGGGGATGAATACTCATAAAAGTGTTTGCATGTTTCAAATACCACCTAAAACTCACATTGTATTAGGGATACATTTGTATGAAACCACTGGATAATCAGCATTCAAGTACATCTGAAATATTTTGTTTCCATGTATGAAATAGTTAAGGCAAACAGACAAAAGTACTGGAAGGGGCTACATGGATTCTAATGTTTCCTCCTTTTCATTCATGGATGTAAATGTAGTTTTACGACATGCAGCTCATCAAACAGAGCATTAAGGAAAAAAAGAACATACAAAAATAAACCAAAACAGGGAAAGCAGTAAAATGTAATAGTTTATTCACTCGATGACACACAGCATTCTGAAGAAGGAATACTTTTAATAACACGATATTCCTTTAACGAAGACAGTCACTGCATCAGAGTGACACAAAGTGAAGACAGGCAAGATGACCATTTATCTCCACACAGGATAAACAAAAAATCAAACAAAACCAAGCCCCCAAACCATTATCAAGTGGAACAGAAAAGACCTTCTTGAAACGCAAAGTCAGCAGAGGGACAAGCAGGTGTTTGCATTCTCTGCAGTTTAACTCATGGGCTTCATAATGTGCTTCAGAGAAAGAAAAACAGTTTCATTTGTAGATCTTGCAGGGGAACAAAGAATTTCAACAAGGAGTCCCGATAAACATCTTACGCTGTTAAACATCTTCACCGGGAGAGAGAGAAAAATCTCCCCCGCTGCAAGCAACCGTGGACATCTTTTGTTGCCTGATAAATATTTGCTTTTGTCTTTTGTGATAAGGTCTGCTGCCTTCGCCTCGCGCACAGAAAGGGCCCGCTTGTTTCTGTACAGAAAACTTTTAATTAAGATCATTTCCGATTTTCAAGCCGCCCGTGCGCTGAGGAAAAGGACGAGAGAAAGGGGAGACAACCCAGAAAAGCCGACCCGCGCTGGCCGGGCGGAGAGGCCGGGAGCTCTGCCCCGAGTCCGGCCGGGACCCGCCGGGGAACGCGGGCCGGGAAGGGCCGAGAGGGGCCGGGAAGGGTCGGGAAGGGCCGGGAAGGGCCGGGAGGGGCCGGGAAGGGAATGGCCGGGAAGGGCCGAGAGCAGAGCCTGCCCGCTGTGCTCCTCTCCGTCCCTGGCAGCGCCGGCGGCAGCACCGCCGGGCCCGGGAGCGCAGGGGCCGCACCTCCGGCACCGCACCTTCGGTACCACCAAACACAGGCCGGGCCAGCGGCAAATGTGCTTCCGTTCGCCGAAGGAGCGGGGAAAAACGTTGCTGTGCTTGTTGGGGGATTTTTCGTGGGGTTTTTTTTTTGGTTTTTGTTTTGTTTTGTTTGTTTGGGGTTTTTTTGTGGGGGGAGGGGGGTGGTTCTTTTTGTTGGCTATTTTTTTGGGTTTGGTTTTGGGTTTTTTGTGGGGTTTTTTTTGTTTGGTTTTGGGGTTTTTTGTTTGTTTTGGTGTTTTTTTGGTCTTTTCAGGTTTTTTTTTAATTTTTTTTTCCTCATGGGATTAGATGGGGCTGCTCTTCCCACTAGAATTTTGTTTATAAATTAAAGAGAAACATACAATTTGGGGTTTGCCTCTTTGTCACAACTCAAGGCTCACTAAAACATGAAGACTTTCTTACCAAAGTGAAGAAAAAGACCAGCTTTCATAATTATTTCAAATATTCTGTCTTAAACAAACAAACAAAAAACAAATTAAAAAAACAATGCCATACTCTACAGACTTTGCAGTGTAAGTTCTCTGAGGACTCCATCTGATTTAAATACTAGGTTTTCCCAAAGCTGTAGTAGTTTGAATCACTGAAAAGAAAATCTAGGAGACAAAATCATTATAAACTGTTTATGCACACACAAGCAGTATACGACTATCAAAGATCTTAGTCCTTATGTGTACGTTCATTTACTGGAATTAATCCTCTTTATCATGTTGACTCCCTGCAGGACCCAATCCTGGAATATTCTTGGGTGCCAGGTGCTGGGAACAGTATTAGATGAGGTTTCACTGCAAGTCTAAGGCACTCAGCAGTTACCTCCCTGCATACCTCAGGACAACACTCCCACACAAACCAGAGACTTATTACTTGAGTCTGTATGAAACTTTGATAAGAAATATTGACAAAAAAACCTGATCTGAAATAGGGAGATTTAGAATGCAAAATTTAAAGCCACATTATACAGGTAAGAAGAAATACAGCAAGGATATTCCACTAGGAAATATGCACAAAGTTGCAAAGAGGAACCATCATTCCTGCAATCCAACTATAAACTACAGAGATTAACTCATACTGTGGGCAGGACATAGTCATGAGAGATCTTCCTTTGGTTAAATATTCAGAGCACAAAGTGGCATTTTTTTCCTTCAAAACTTAGCACAATGAACTACATTACTATAATATTTGTACCATGTTTCAGAGGGCACAATTTTTTTTTTCTCCAAGACTATCAAAGTTTTTATTTCATGACTGAATTTGTATGACACTAAAGACAACACCATAAACAGAAGAAAAAAAAATAATGCAAATAAATCAAAGTCATTCCATCCTTCTCTGACCATCTGTCTCCCCATGAATACACATGCAGAAAATAGAATTTGCTAAAAGCAGCTATTTTAAGTCTATCACATTATTGTTCCAAGTAAAAAAATACAAGAGCAGAAAGTGCTAACAGTATCATCTTACCTGCCTTTTAAGCAAAAGTGTAAAAGCAACACACAAGAAAGTCTGCAAGCTGACAAAGACTCTGGATTAGCAACACCAATTGACCCAGTGAAAATGAATCAGACTCACTTTTTTTTGTTTTAATGAGACAGATTACTTCACTACATATTGACACATCAAAAGTTATGATTACAGATCAACTTGATATTACAATGCATACCATTCACTTCTATATTCTTAGCAGGTTTTATCATCAAAGCACTCATTCAACAAGAAGCATTTTTTATGATGCCATAAATTATGTGCTAATAGTTTTGAACTGAGACAGGTAAATGCACCTGCTTTGCATAGACTCCTTTCATAAGCTCTCTAGGAGCTGTCAGGTGAAAGCCCCATTTTTTTTAGCCTCTTGAACATCCTAAAACTCCAGTGTGAAACTAATGTTAATTTTCTTAAAAGCACCACAAATTTGACAGGATTGTTTCAAGGTAACCATACTCATATTACTATGGATAAGATCAGTGCCTAAAAGACAATACTTTAAAAGTAACATAATCAAAATCTCTGGTGTGCCTGTTTTGTGTATCAGTGAACAGTGGAATGCAATGAGGGGTACATTTACATTTCTTTAGGGGAGGCATTCTACAATAAATGATAATGACAGTACCACAAACAGAATAACGTCTTTTCACAGTTTGTGTGAATCAGATGAAAAAGAAAGCCATAAACAAGACCAAAGAGTGTAATGGGATTAATCTGAGATTATCTTAATTGATCGTCTTCATAAACACAGTGAAACCACATCCGCTTAAAAGAATTCAAGAAGATAATGAGTAAGCAGGAATTACCCAACTTCAACGTCAGCATTGGGCTGACAATATCAAACAACCATGCAGAATACTGGACACAAACTAAATAAGATAAAGATTAAAAGCTTCTGTCACTTACAGAAGGACCAACAAGAGACCTACCTGTGTATCAGCTTTTGTTTGTGTAGGCAGAACAGATAAAGAGCTGTAAACTTGAGACTACTTTGGTATGCCAGGGATATGCTTCTTAGCATATGCTTATACTCTAAAAGAGTGAGATAAAGCCTTTTCCAAAGGCAATCTGGGTTATTTTCTGCCTACAAAGTCTGGGGCCAAAAGAAAGACATTATTGTTTATCAAACAAAATGTGGTAGGACTATTTGTAAGTGGTTCAAACATATTTATGATGTACTGAAGTGCACTTAGTACCTACTTCAATTTCTGGCCATTGTTTAAATAACACATGACTAAAATCGTTAATTGTTAATAATCAGAGAAAGCTGGAAACTTTACTGAAGGAGCTATGGATCATAAGTCAACCTTGTCTTTATCAACTCAGTAGGAAAAAAAGAAGGAAACAAAGGGAAATACCTAACAAACAACATGCTGCCTACCACCCACTGGCAGTACAAGCATGTTCCATACAGAACATGAAAAAATTTCTATTTTCCTGGAAAAAAAAATTTTGTTTCTACATCAAAGTCACTGCCATCATATTTGCTGTGTTGTATATTTATGTTATGGAGGGGTTTGGGGTGCTTAGTTTTAACATAAATCATCTTTCACATCATATATTTTTAACAGTCCAAGCTTATATTTTAAATCTGGAGCAGGGAAATCTTAGACTCAGTGGGGGAGGACCAGGTTAGGGAACATTTAATGGAACTAAAGTAGATATAGACAAATCCCTGAGAGCTGATGGGATCTACCCATGAGTGCTGAGGGAGTGGGCTGATGTCCCTGCAAGGCCACTCAGTAATCTCTGAAAGGTGGTTGTGACTTGACAGGTTCAAGAGGACCGGAAAAAAACTAATATTAGCCCCATCTTTCAGTAGGGTCAGAAGAAGGATCCAGGGACCTCCTGCTCAACCTCACCTCAGGCCCTAGGACAAATCCACCAGAAAAACCTTCTAGATGTATTGCAGACAAGGAAATGATAGACATAATAAGCATAGGAAAAGGGAAAATCGTGCTGGACTAACCCAAGAGCCGTCTATGATGAAACGAGCTGTGAATCTTGATTTTCCATGGCCTCTCATAACATCCCCATCAACAAAGGAATGAAATATGGACTAGGTAAGTGGACAGTGAGAGGGACTGAAAGCTGGCTGAACTGCCAAGCTCCAAGGGTTGTGATCAGCACAAAGTCCATCTAGAGGACAGTCCCCAGTGGTCTACCCCTGGAGTTAATCTCAAGGATAATAATTTTTAATTCTCTTCTTCCATGACATAGGTGAAGAGACAGAACACACGCCCAGGGAGTTTGCTGATGATGCAAAACTGGCAGAAGAGGCTGATATGCTGAAGAGTTGTGCCCTTCAGAGGGAAGCAGAGAAATGGGGCAACAGGAACCTCATGAAGTTCAACAATGGAAAACACAAAGTCCAAAACCTGGGGAGGAATAACCCCACACAACTCTACACACTGAGGCTTGACCAGTTTGAAGCAAGCTCTGCAGGAAAGAACCTTGTGACCTGATGGGCACCAAACTGATCATGAGCCAGCAACGTGCCTTCCCACATGCTGACATCCAGGGTTATACTAGGATAAGCATTGCTGCCAGAACTATTTCTATTAAATTATCCAGGCTGGAGGGAAAAGAAAATTAATCAAAACCAATTTGAAGTTAGATAAGTGTATATATATCCACTATATATAAGAGAAAACTATAAAGTGAAGATAGATGTGCATCATCCATTAAAAGAAAAAAAAAAGGAGAGGCTAAGGGAGCTGGGCCTCTTCAGCCCACAGGACAGAAGACTCAGGGGAGGACACATTGCTATCTACTTCCTGACCAGAGGATACAGACATGACAGGGCCAGACCCTTCTTGCAGCTTCACAGTGGAACTACAACAATCAGAAGTCAGAAAATGGGAAATTCTGATTATATATAACAACTTTTATTCTTTTGTTTATTGTTTTACCATGAGAGTGGTCAAACACTGGTACAGGGTGCCCAACTAGGCTGTGGAATCTCCTCATGAAGGAATTCAGTGGAAGAATTCAAGATACAACTGGACACAGCTCTGAGCAACCAGATCTAGTTAGATATGTTTCTGGAGGTCCCTTCCAGTCTCTTTTTTACTGTGATGCTGTGATCACAATGACTGCAGAAAGACTAAGTATGTATTTCTTAGGCAACTCTCCAAGCGTAAGTACATGGAGTACAGGAGCTTGTAGCGGCTTTGCTCTTGATGAAAGTTAAAAGAATAAAAGAATGAATGTCACAAAAGGCAACAAACCTCTCCTCTTTAGCAAGAGGTTACCTTAGTTATCAAAGATGGTTTTGGAAGATTTCCATAACTGACACTTACTTTACATTTGTTTTATTAAGTATATAACAAGCTACACAAAAATGACAGCAAGATTTTCACTTCAGAAGTCACATGTCATTTATACCTTTCACTGTTACTCTGTCAACACAGTGGGTTTTTTTCCTCACAGACACACATAACCAAATGTCATCTAACTCCTGGTGAAGGTTCTTGGATGTACTACAAGATACATTAGTATTATTAAGAGAACTTACACCAACAAACAAAGCAAACCAAACCAAACTGAACAAACAAGAAGTTATTAATGCCAGAGAAGAATCCTGAAAATATTTATCAAACATATGTTGGGTGGTGGCCAGGGGAGGGGCAGAACATGAAGCTGGTTGTTGCAATATCCTTCTAACATTTGCTGAGTAATTACAGCAACCCCCGCAAGCACAGCCCCGTGCTGGACACCCTCACTGATGGCAGAACCCCAAGGGTGAGGGGATGTTCTTGGCAGATATTTGAAATCAGCTCAGCTGGTACCTGGCCATGGCTCTGTCCATAAGTACAATGTCAATGCAAGCAAAGCCTTCCTCACTTTCAGCCTTGGGACAACCACAGAATCACACAAACAATTAGGTTGGAAAAACCTCTGAGATCATCGAGTCCAACCTGTGACCAAACACCACCACGTCAATCAGACCATGTCCCTCAGTACCACATCCAGTCTTTCCTTAAATACCTCCAGGGACAGTGACTCTACCACCTCCCTGGGAAGTCCATTCCAGTGTCTAATAACCCTTACTGTGAAGAAAATCTTTTTAGTGTCCAACCTGAACATTCCAGGCACAGCTCAAGACTCTGTCCTCTCTTTCTGTCAATATAAGGAGAACTCTCCTTCTCCCATAGGAATGCCAGGAAGCCTGCACAGCACTGTGCTAGGTGGACAAGAAACTGGCAGTGGAGCTTCCTTTGCACTTTAACCAATTCTGCAATACACGCATGCCCTGCAACTCAAATCTCAAATCAGCATCTACCTCTGGCATGTTCATGCTGGGACCTTCTCCCCTCAGACCAGGCCTGGGATCACTGCCTCCATAAATCCCTCAACTGATTCCACTTAGGTCCAGGTTTTCTTCCACTGGGACTGATAACACAGCAGTCAATGAGGAGAATAAACCCCTCTGAGTGCTATGCTACTTATTCACAGGGGAAAATATTACAGCAAACAGGTCTGAAATAGATTCACATGCTTCCCTATTTTTCCTCAAACTTCACCGTTCCTTGAATCCTCTTAAAGACCACTTGTCTGTTCCAGGTACTTTCCCTAGATAAACAACGACACTGAACAATTCCCCATACAAAAGGGATTTTTAACTGTTTACTGATCCTTCATGCTCTAGATGCCAGGTGGACAGAAGCATTGTGCCCCTTTACATTGGATTCTAGATACTCTATGAAATATTACTTTGGTTTTCTCAAAAATAATTAAGGGCCAAACTCACATAAAAACATTAAAAAATAAACCAGCTGTATAATAAAGCATTTTTGGTAGAAATTACCCTAAAAGGAAATTAAACTACAGACATCCAAAGGAGTTTTAATAGTACACTCTTTCTGGCATAAATGGGAACAGTACTTCTTGGCACTGTGCTTGATGACTTACAAATTTATTAGAAAAGATTTTGCTGCCCTGAAGACTTCATATATTTTTTTTAGCTACCCGAGAAACCTCTAAATCAGTGGTTTAATTCACTGGCTAGTGTTTAGAGAGTTCCTATAAGCTATAGGAGTTAATTTTCTTCAGGGCACGAGTTTTAGGTTACATTTTTTGTTTGAGAGAAATAAATTCCAAATGTCATCCATGTGCTTTCCTCTGCCTAGCAATCCCTTGCAGGCATCATCCTGCACATCTTTTACTAGGGAGTTAAGATGGGCATCTTCATTCTTTCCTATTGGGCTTTTCTTCCAAAATATTAATTTCCAGCCTTTCTTGTTTGCTTTATACTGTGCTTGTATTCCCAGGCTACTTCTTTAGGAAATTGGATGTTTCAGACTATCTTTAATATCTAAGAAGCCTCTTTGAAAGGGCCAGCTTGTCCTGAAACAAGATTCAAGATAAATTGGGTAGCCAGAAGCTTCATATACAAGCACCCAAAGGAAAAGGTCAGATATTTTATTCTTAAAAATCAACTGAAGACATCAACTCTCTGTGGATGTTTAATAATATTTTGAGGACACTTGCATGAAATTTTCTCTTGTAATCCTTTTCACTCTAAGCTTTTAAATGGACCCTTACTTGTACTGCTAATTTATGCAGTAAGTGGTATGAATAAACCAGTTTTAATCACTTAGGCAACTGATTTTGCCATTCCTTATCTCTGTTATTCTTTCTCTTCTATCTTTTGCTCATCCTTTCACTTGGACATAAGTTAAAGAAATAGCTGAAGGTTTTGAACTTTTTTTCCTCAGTTTTGCCCTGACTGGTGGGCTGGTTACACTGGGGAGATCAGAGAGCCAGTGTCAGAGTTCACCATGGTATGCTCAGGCCATAAAGGGGAATATGAAAAATGCTAGTACCTCTGAAGTATTCAGAAACCCACTGAAACCTAAAAGAGACCAACTGAGGCCCTCCAAGACCTACTGAAATGTGAAATTAAAAGTCTAGAGCACTTTTATGAAGTACCACAGCAGACCTCCTTGGAAATCCATGCACTACTTTCCTTCAGTAAATTTGAAATGGATCTGAAACAATGAGGAATGATCTGTATGCTTCATAGATATTACTGCTTGCCAGTTGTTCAACCTTCAGTGTATTGGAGCTCTACAATTTTATACCAATGTTGTAATTATCACCACACTGAACTGAAAACATACACGCAGTGAATGCTATAAATAACTACAATTAATTGTGTGCTATAAATAATTGCAATTAATTCTGAAGAAAAAAAAATTGATTCTTAGTTCAGAGTTAACTTTAATAAATACAAATTTTTCTTTCTAAGGGCAGCCTTAATTTTACATACTCTTGTACTTGTCAGCTCCTTAAACAGAACTGCAGTTCTGGGGCTGCTTTCCATGTATAATTATCTCTCAAATCATACCAACTCAATTAACCTCCTTCTGTGTCTAGTTTGCACTCAAGCCAAACTCAGAAGCACAGTCACTGAGAGCCCAGGAAAGGTACAGTCAACCTGCTTCTGGTTTGGGACTTCTATGCTAAAATTCAAATTTGCCCAAAGCAGGTCCTGATTGAAGCATCAAATATTCTGCTCAGTCCTAAGCTGTTTTTATAATGTGGAAAGAATACAAACTCTTCAGCTGCAGAGGCCTAGAGCTCTCTGCTTCAGTTTTTAAATGCTCAGTTATTCTGAATGCGTGATACCTGGGCAGATCTGAGAAATTTTTGTAGGACTATAAAAGGCACCTTCCCTTCCACCCTGTTGCATTAGAAGAAAGGCAGAATATATTTTCTGGAACAAACTGCCAGAATATTGGCAGAAAGATGGGTTTCCTCTAAATTTCTGAATCCTTCTGGTGGAAAAGGAAACAAAGGAGCAAAGATGGATCATTTTAACTTAAAAATTTCCCAGTTTTCCAGAAGCAGATTGAAAGAAAGGTTTTAGAATGGAAAAGGCTAGATGCCATTCAGAGACAACACTTGCCAGCCTGAAGGCAAAGTCATTGCAAACCTGGACAGGACAGGAAAAAAGTCCTAAGGAAGCACACACAGAATATTTAAAAACATTAAATATATAAAAAGTAGAAATGTATACAACAGAAAGTCCATATACAAGGTGCAAGAATAGTGGTGAGTTTAGTGGGAGCTGATAAGTCTCTGCAGCTCCTTTGGCAGTAAGCTCGTAAGCATGGAAGTGTTAAAATTGTGCTTTACTCTATATGATTTAAAAAAAAAAAAATGTTCTTCGGGGTATTTATTGACTTCAAGCAGAAGAGTTCTAAGCAAAGAAACTAGAACTGCATTCCCTCCACCCAAGTCATCAGCTTCACACTAATTGAGTAATAATCACAGACTAATTAATGCAGCCACCCCTTACCATTCAAGCTGTAGACTTAATGTTTAAATGGGGATTTGTTTTTCCAGATATGCAATGTAAAGTCCCTAAAGACCTAGAAAAAGAAGGCAATAAAAGGCAGTTAGAAAAGCATATGCTTTTTTTACTAAGTTTGACTGCAGATCTGTTAATTTTGTGTGATTTCTGGTTTGAGATCTAGCTGAACACATCGGTGGGAGGCTATTTAAACGAGGCTGGAATTGACACCTTCTGAATTTTCAACACTATTGCACTCATAATGCACTGGCAGCACTAAAACATCAAGTCACTTGCCAAATGTTGTGTTCACAGTTACCTTCAAGTGCTTGGGCTGAACTCACCCTGACAATGTTTAGGAATGAGGCATTCCCATGTTGCTTCAATGTCCCCCTTTTTGAGAAGGCACTGATAATACTCCTTTGCACTTATTCACTTCTTCTAGCACACATAGTTCTAAGACTACTAGTGAACAATAAATTTTTAATGTTAAACTATTCCATATCTACTTACTCAGTTAATACAGTCCTCATATTTATTTTTGTAAACTTACATATTAAAGTAGGTGAGATGCTACACCAAAGTTAAAAGCAGTTTTGACTGTTGTTTTTTCCTGACCTTTCTCCTCATGGCAAAAAAAAATGTTTTAAAAGTCCATGTTGTTTAAGGTGTCATCTGGTTTAATATTGAAAAAATCCCTAATTTACCACTTTACACCGAGCAGAACAATACTTCCATTATCACTTGAAATAATGATTAAGATTGTCTTCACTGCAGATTCTGATTATAAAATCTCTTTAGTTACAAGATAAATATATTGGCCTACAATCTTTTTATAACATATCAGAACATTTATTTTATCCACAAAATAGTCTAAGCTAATGAGTCTCTCAGAATACAGAGGGATCAGACTCCAAAAGAAGCTACAATATAATTGTTTTCCCTTATACACCTTCAAAACCTAAACTCTGTTTTGGGACATGCTTAGCAGGAAGGCCGGAACTCAGGGGATCCAAACTGCTAAAGAGGAAGAAAAATCAAAAGTAAGAAAAATATTTATAGTTTGGATGGAAATCATTGTACAAACCCAGTGTTTAGGCTGTGGGTATATTTCAAGTAATCTATAAGAGATTTTAAACAGTAATTAAGACTCTTAATACTGTATAATTAAAGGAATAACTGTAACAGTCAATATTTCAAAATATTCTCTGTCTTTCTAAAATCAGCATTTTACTTCTGATGTTCAGCAGATGTTATCTCCCCCGCTAAATAGCAAGGTATGTACAACCAATAACTGCAGTCAAATAAATTGAAGGAGAATTAATAAAAAATAACTATAATATCTATTATAGCTTTAATTCTTCTTATGTAGCTATAATACATATAAATAATGATTAGCTCCAAGGACGAGGAATGCACACACAACACCACACACACCAACCCAATTCCAGAACGCATAAGAAATTATCACAGCCTGATCTCAACCACGTCCTTCTGGAGCGCTAACACTACTTACAATGGAGACTGCAGAGAGGAAATATCAGCAAAGATCAACCATGTAAATCTTTCAGCAAGCACTGGAACTGACACAGCTAATTAAACTGGTTTGTGTAAGAAACAGGCAAGTCCATAAACACAGTAGAAAGGCAAGTAATTCAGTAGTTAATTCGCATAACAAAAGCAAGTCCATAAAGTTGTTTCCAATTCAATGCTGCCCTTAAGAAGTGTGGTGTCCTCAAGAGGGAGAGTGTAGAGGCAGTAAGGGTCATCAACTCAGCATCAGACAGTGCATGTCATGGGCAGGAGTCAGCTGTCTGCTCCCAAGGAGAAACAGGCTAAAACTTTGTGGAAGGAACATGAGGGGTCCTCTTGTCCCTGCTTGGGTCCCTCTACCAACTTCTACCTCCCTACCATTCCTGGATATATTAAAAAGAAATCAAGATCCACTGCAAGAAACCCACAGCAAAGGTTCCAAAGCAACCTATTAATTTCTCACCTCTACATTATCGCTTTAGAGAATTCAAAATTTACACGCTTAGTAAGAGACACATGAATAAAAATCCACTGTATTGAATATCCAAGTGTCAGTTCTCCGAAGAGTCACTTGATAAGAAGGTGGAGCTTTTTGGTTTATTCATTCAACTGATTTAATTTATTATTCCTACTGCACATTTTACTTAAGTAGTCACACTGTAAAGACTTATTCTACCATCCCCTCCCAAAGTAAAGTGAAAAGCAAATTTCATTTTCACATTGGTTTCAGTATTGGAAATAACACAACTTCTGGCATTGCTCACTCCTTATTACAGGTTTTGCTTTTCTTCAAAGACAACTTTGTTAATATTATTGAAATAAGAACCTCTGGAGTAATTTTTCTGAGCAAGAAAAAGTTTAAAATAGTTTTGAGAGAGTGTGAGGGTACTTACTGGGAGAAGAGTGGCAAGTGCAGATAAAGGAAACAAAAGGCCCAGATAGGAGAGCTGCAGAGTGCTTTACTGAAGGTCCAAATGCAACTAGGCTTGAACAGATTAAAAAATTGTAATGTTTGGGTAGAACTGGATTTTGTCAGGTCATTCTCATGTTGAGCTTGAATAGGAGCAGGAGGATGGGCAGAGATGTTGGCAGTCAGACATACACACAACTTCCAGTTTCACACTAATGGTTTATACACTATACTCACACTAAAATATAAACTGAGTTCAGCCCTGTTCTCACAAAAAAAGAAAAGAAAAAAAAAAAGGTTCCTAACAACCAGCTGTTTTAGTTTTCCACATCTCTTCCCCATTGACAGCTAAGCCAGCTGTCCAGTGAACGTTGTCCAATACTTGCATGAAGCAGAGGAAGGAGAAGAAAAGAAAAATGCCACCCCTGTGCTCCAACTGGAAAGTTTCACTGTTATCTTGGGCACTGTGTTTTGTGAGAGCCAACTTGGGTTTTATAAGTGATCCCTGCCAGCCATCCTGCTCTTCTCTATCAGTCTGGGAGGAACAGATGGAGCAAAATCAGGTCTTCTGCAGGGGTTTTAGTGACAAGATACTGTATTTCAAGTAAAAAACCCCCACAAATGTCAAAGAGAAGTCTAATGAAGTATGCTTGTTCATAAATGCACCCTGAACTGAACAGGAGAAAGAAATGTTGCCAGTGGGAAAAGAAGATATACAAATAATATTTAAATACAGAGCCTCAGTGTACTGTGAAATAGCATCTATATTCAAAAAAAAAAAAAGACAGAAAAAATGTAACACTTTCAAGCAATTGCTTGAAAGCCCATTTCACTGGACATATGTAAGCTGGGATTTTTTCCCCCAGTTATTCAAATATTATTTTCAAATGCCCTAGTTGCAACTTTGGAAAGCATAATCTAAGAGATTCAAGATATCTACTGGACTGCAGAAAGGACTGCAAGAAACGACAAAAATTCTATTCAGGAATAGAGCAAAAAGCCTTTATTTTATTAAAATTTAAAAATGAGAAACTATTTTGGGGGATAAAGTATGGATTCTGCATTTCCAGAGCTGGTTTGGACCCAATAGCTTGAAGAACTTGCTGAGGGACACATCTACTTGCAAAATGAAAAAAAAAAAATATAGCTGAAGAGAAACTTCTTTCACAAATAAAAAAATACAATGAATTTCAAGAAACTTATAACTTGTAGGTCATCTCTGTAGAGCATATTCTAAGCCATTTAAAGCTAATTGTGGTGAAGTTTGTAAGTCATCTGTACCTAAAGCTTGGACACAGAGAGGTCCCTCGAATTGCCAATGTCTTGATTTGCACGAAGTAAACCATATTTGTTTTCAAAATAAGATGTTTTCAAAATATTTTGCTTAAGGTAATAGAACAAACAGAGAACCTGTTATGGATCTCAAAGACATTGCCCTGGGGCTATTTTATTCTACAGCCATCTAATATAGGGACTTCTAAGCTCCTAAGCACCTGGAACTGGCTGCCATCACAGAAAACATGTTGAGCAGATGGCCTGCAACCTGTTTCAGATTGCAATCTCCATGGACCTAAAACATTAATTTCAGTAAAATATGTAGTGAAACCTCACCAAAATGTGTGATATTTGTAAAGTAGGATCTCATTTTGAAATCCTCTTGAATCAACATACATTTAATTTTCATTTCATTGTGCTAACCTAATATATGTCAGGCATGCAACCCTAACCTATATCAGAACATCATATACACCTGCTGACAGAGAAAAAACTCACATATTAAAAAAATTTTTTTAAAAGAGCAAAATAAAAAGGGGTGGGGATAGTAGTGTCTGAAAAATATGCTGGCTGATCATAAATGAACATTCAGTACACAGAACTAGACTGAACCTAATCTGAAGTAAAAACCTCGGAAGTATCCCCACATGTGGACATCAGGTCCTCAGCACAAAACATTTTGCTTTTCAGATTTGCTCCTATTGCACTGTAATATTTGCTAATGTACACAAGCAAACTGACACATCCAATTTTAACTATAATTTATTCTGAAGAGCTACCTTTAAAACTTTTGGATCTTGATAAGCTTTCAGCATAGTGCAGCTGTTCCTATTAAGATGTAGTGCAGGTGTACTGCCAAATCTTTAGTTTGGTTTCAGATGTATGAAGCAAACATAAGAGGCTTAAACAAATGGACTTTTATTAAAGTTTACTCAAGGGTGATTTGGACTGAGCCATCATTAGGATTCAGTGGTATTTCTTGGTGTGGGCAACCATCATGTTTCTAGCATAGTCCACTGAAACCTCAGCCACAAAAATATAAACAAAAATCCTGGGGCCATCAGCTGTATAAATCAAAGTGAAGTGAGGTTTTTGAAATTAATATTTAGTGGTTTCCTAGCTTTTTACAAACCCTTTTTTGAAAGTGTTTCTTTTCTGATAGCCAGTATTACAGCCTTAACTATACATAAGTCATTAGTAAAGATATCTGTATGCCAAACATCTGGAACAAACAGGATTTCAGCCAGGCAAGACCGAGTCACTGCATGAAGGTGCTCTGGACTCCCCATGGGGCAGCCAGCTGACCCACACAGAGTTCTGGCTGCCAAACTGTGTCTTTTAATCAAGTTACACAGCAAAGGAGAGTCATTCCACTCCTGCACTCCCCAAATATTTATCCCTTCTCCTTAATCCTCGTCCTCCACCCAACAGCTCTTTGGCAAGATGCAAGGCCAAAGATGTCAGCTCTCAGCTGTCTCTGGGAGGCCCACACAAGCTGCAGCCACTTTATTTTTTTGTGTCCTCATAAAATCCCCTCTGACTTTTGGGTAGGGAACCACCCCATACCCTTTGTAAGCATTTCCACACATCAGAAGTAACAAGCTGCACAAATTCCCTCTGTTGTGGTCCCTCTCTTCTGGAAGGACACCAGGTGACTCAGGGATCAGCAGGTGTTGCCCTGGAGAAGAGCCACCAATGACCAAAGGCAGTTCTGAAGCAATGCACCTGTGCTGCCCACAAAACAGGATATTCAGGAACAAGAGACAGACCTGTCGGGAGACTGGGGAAGAAGTTACACTAGGATTGATTTAGAAGAAAAGAAATCCATATCAAAGGAGCAAGGTTTCTGATCTTACAGTGAGGTCAGCCAACTGCACTGACTTTTATCTGTATTTCAGATTTAGCTCCCCTCACATTTCTGATTATTGTCAGTTCATGCATACTTTCTATTGCATTAGACTTTTGATGCAGTTCTCCAACATTATCAAACTTTTATGGTATACTAGCAAAGTAAAATTTGCTTTCATAGCATGTCTGTGGGTGTGCCTATCCTCTCTACTTTGTTGGTGTTACAACAAATCAAACACACACAGGCTCAGAAAATAGATCTGTTCTAGAAACTAATTTTCCTTAGTTTTAAAACAGTAACTATGTATTAATCTTAGATGTGAGGAAAGATTACTACACAAATTACTTCAAGTGATGTAAACTATTGCATGGCAGCACAGCCCAGCCACAAAATGTGAACAGTACATAGTCAAATAATGCATAAACTTTAGATTGTAGGAATAGATATGCTCGACTCTTCTATTTAACATTGGTGTCACTATGATTAATACATGATGATAAAATTAAGTCATTAGATAGGCTGCTCTGTGGAGTTAGGACCTTATAATAGGACTACTTATTATTCTATGATAAACTGTAAGGAGGAGCAATTATGAGTTTTAAAAAGCAAAACCTTTACCTGAGCCCTTGGTATGCTTTACATTTTTTGCTCATGCCTCCTTCCAGTTACCTTTCTAATTCCTAGGGTTATATCAAATTCTGCCTTTTCAACATACTGCTAGCTCAGCCTATGAGTATGCTCAGTAGACTTTTTAGCTGAGCAGTTTGAATGTCTATCATTAAACTGTACTGTCCATGCTTAGTAGTTTACAATGCACTAAAACAAAACTCAGTCTCATCATGAACTGTTGCAGAATTCCCTGTCAAAACATCTTTTCCCTGTTTTAGCTGCAGAAATGTTCAAAACACAGGCTTAAAAAAAAAAAAAGAAAACACAAAGTAACTGTTAAAATACTGTATTTTTCTCCCTTGTCTCCAAATCAGAGATGCTATAATTATCATCTAACTTCTTCCTTAAAGCCAAACCAAAACAAACAAAAAATCTAAATCAAACAACCCAACAGCTACAAAACCTCACTTTCTAAAGCAGAAAACAGTTCAACTTCTGAAATTTACAGAAGTTACAACCCATCAAATACTGTATCTCAAGGAAAAGCTGGAAAACTCATCAAATTTCACTACATTGCATTGCCTCTATTGCATTCACTACTACAGTGTATCATTTAGGAAGTGTGTTAGAGGGGTGTTATCTTAAGTTCCACAGCATGAGTGTATGCTGAAAATTTTAAAGATACCTCCAACAAAGAGGGGAAAGGGAGTAGCTTTGCTTACTTTGTCACTTACATTGACCTATTTAAAAGAGCTTTCACAGTAATTTAAAAGTAATCAATCATTTAAGGAGAAGCCAATCTTTCTATTTACCCAAGCCAGACAAGGATTGCTTTTCTAATTTCATAAGGACTCATTACCTGGTAGATGAAAAACTAAATCTAAAGTATATATTAAAACAAAACAAAACAAAACAACCCAAAAAACAAACAAACAAACAAAAAAAACCTGAGGGTTTATTTTATTTAATTTAACACGTAGTCTGGAGAGAAGATTTACAACCTTGAAAACTTACTGCTTCTCAGTAGCGTAAAATACATTTGTGCATGCCTCAAAAAGTCAACAATTTTGTATTAACTAATGCCATCTCTTTCAATTGTTCATCTCCCTGACCTGCTTTGCTCCAATGAGTCATCATTTTAATCCTCCAAGTGCTTCTGCTGCACTTACACCATAGCACATAGATACCATCTGCTTTTCAGCTCAAGAACTGCTACAATAAATCACTTCACACCTGCCAGCCCAGTAACTGAGATATTTTATAAGTGGCTGCTGGTCTTGCTCTTTCTAAAATACCTTGTGCTGATCGTTGTGTTTCCCTCCTGAGAATGGTCCAGGTCAGAGCAAGGGGATATGGAGGTTTGGGCCTTACATTGCAGGGAGAAGAGGGAGACTGTCCCATTCCTGCTCCCTGCATTGTGGCCAAGCAAAGCCAGCACGTGTTGGAGCCACCTTTGGCTGAGGCCCATCACAGGGCTGAGGATGCCTCACCACCACCACCGCCCGGAGCCACCTGTGGGAACACAGCACAGGGCTGTGCTGGCCCACGCTGGGCCTGGCCCCAGGGGGCTCCTCCAGACCCAGCAGGGAACGTGCCTGAGCTCCAAGACAGCACTGCCACCTCTCTGCTGTCCCCATCAGCCACCACTGGAAGGACCCAGAGGGAACGATCCAAACTCCAGGTGATGACCATGCATGTCACACTGCTCCAGGGCATCACCCTCATGAGGAGAAGCAGAGGGGCAGGCACTGATCTCTTTGCTCTCATGACCAGTGATGGGACTCAGGAAAATGGCAGGAAATCGTGTCAGAGGAGTTTTAGGTATCAGGAAAATAGGTATCAGTTTGGTATCAGGAAAATGTTCTTGCCCCAGAAGGTGGCTGGGCACTGGGACAGCTCCCCAGGAGAGTGGTCACAGAACCAAACCTGACAGAGCTCAAGAAGTGTTTAGACAGCACTCTCAGGCACACTGTGTGATTCTTGGGTGTCCTGTGCAGGGCCAGGAGCTGGACTCAATGGTCCTGATGGATTCCTTTCAACTCTGCATATTTTATGATTCTAAGGTGGCCCATTAACCTCACATACCTGGGGACTTTCCTGCTTCCCCCCCAACACAGCAGCTCCCCCTCCCTCTCCATGCCCACAACTCCTTTATGCCACAAACCAGTAGCTCTGGTGAAGTTTCAGCCCTGCTGTTGCTGGAAAGTGTATAACCACGTGCAACAATTCTGCCCCTCCAGCAGCCAGAGACCTAAAGTTTGTCATGGATGACAGGTGGCCAGGACCAGGGAGTCATTGCCAACATCAGGTGCCACACTGGTGCCTGTCACACTGGCACAACCCCCTGTTGGCCACACTCACTTCTTGGCCACTTGGTAGGACCCAGCACAGCTGCAACCCCTATAATCACACCAGACAACAGCTTTAGTGAAGGATTTCAAGAGAAAATTATAACTAAAAATAATAAAAGAGGCCACCTTCATTTCAAGAAAGGTAAACAACAGTTAAAAAAATCTCTGACATCAAGTTTGTTCAGCTCTGCTTTGGATTTGTTTTTACTTTAACACACAATTTGATATGCTGAGAAATTAGGTCATTTTGTTTTTCTTTTTTTTTTCCCCAATAAAACACTTGCTCGTTTCAAATAGAAGCTTTTAAACACAGAGTAATCCTAAAAATAAAAAAGTCTTTCTCTTCTACTTAACACCAGGGAATAGTTTTCTTACATCTGGAAAGGGAAACAATAGCTTCTGCCCCTGGTGCAAGAGTGTCATGCTGGTAGCATTGACCCATTTCAAGAAGACTCTCTCTTCCTCCTCTGTAGCCAGCCCAGGAAGTAGATTTCAGGTTCAAGCCCCTTTTTATTGAAAACATTCATTTCTTGATGCATGTTTTTAAAGCAGAAGCATTTGAAATGGGCAAAATCAGAGTTATCCCTGGAAAAGGGTTGGGCTGCTAATGAATATTCCAAACCAGCATGATATCAGCTCTGCAGAGATAGCAGAGAAGGAGTACCACCCTGAACAGGGCTCGGCAGCAATGAAGGAAATTTAATCTTAAGTTAAACAAGATGGAAGGCATTTCATAATGTACTTGAGATGAATATTTTATTAATCACACAACTACAGGAAATAATTAACCTCATAGATAACATTTTATAGTAATAATAATAAACACGATTAGAGAAACAGCATTATCACAATGCAATCCCTCAAGTATACTCTGTTCACCAGATGAAACTAGATAAAATCTAAAAGAAAGAGCATGTACAGCCTTGGCACATGAAGCAGAAAAATGCAAATATTCAGTCCCACAAACTACAGGAGAAGAAACAAATAAATTACCATTGGCAAGGACACAATATGATATTTAGGAGTCTGATTGCTGCTCCCAGACTCTGTGAGCCTCTGGGTATGTCCCTTCACTCTGATAACCAATTTATATATCTACAAATTAAACAAGAGAGTAGGGTTCTCTTGGCAGAGTGAGAGAGTTTATGCTGCAGGCAACATTTTTGAAAAAGGCTTGGCACTAAGAGTGGACACGACTCTGCCAAACATGAGCTCCTGATGCACTGTCAGGGCTGAGGGGAAAAATGCATCCCCAGAGGCGTCTTTGGAAGAAGCCTGAAAAGGACTGAAGAACTTGGATTACCTCTATACTTGGCACTCAAGCATCTGGTGTTGGAAAGCTGTATCAATGTCTGATGTGCATAATTCAAGAAACTCACTAAAGAGCCTCATGAGTAAAGGACCAGAAGAAACTCTTTAACACAGTTCCATTTATCCTCAAAAATTATGTCTGAATAAATCAGTTTTGACAGGAGCTTTTTACAGGTAAAAGACAACACTACAAACAAGTCCCAGTAGTCAAGTTCAGATGATATAGGTATAGATATATGATCATATATATATATATATGATGCAGGTACACAGGGTACCTGTTGTACTTCATCACTGGACCACCTTCCCAAGTGATGTCATGTTCTCTGTCCTTCACGCTTTTAAATCAAGACTAGATTTTGCATTCTGAAAATCATACTTCAAACAGGAATTCATTTAGATTACATACACAGTGTTAATCTGAATCATCTGACTTTTCTGGTTCTGCTTTTTCTTTTTAATCTACAAGCATCCACTGCACATAATTATATTTATGTATGATATCATATACTTAGGCTTATGCAATTCAATAGGCCTTGTAAAACAGTCTTAAAAACCTAATGAGAAGTCACAGTTGAAAAGTACTGCTCATGGGAATAATGCCTCCTTAATATGATATGGTTTTCATATTGATGAGTTGAACAATAAAGATAGCTATTTCCTTCTTATGTTTTAAGTTAATGGAATGGTAAAAAATAACATACATTACAGCATACCAGACTTGGCATACACTGCACAGTTGAGACTCTTATATAAAGATGTGGAAAAGGGGTGGGTGAGAATATTTAAGGGTGACCAAATAAGTTCTTGAGGAAAAACTCTGTAGGAGCTGCTACCACCAAGGTAAAGCTTCACAAACCCAGCTGCAGATTTTCTCCTCGTCTAAAACTTCCCTGTCAGGTCCCTGATTATACTCTCCAGCTGCTGCCTCCTTTCCTCGCCACCCGAGGCCTTTCCCAGCTGTTCCCCACTTCTCATCCCGAGTCTCCAGCATCTACATGCTCCAGCTGCTAGATTATTCAAATAAATGCTATGGGCCAAACAGTCTATAATCAATTAGTTAACTCAAATAACTTCTTAATTTACAGAGAGAGAGAGGATCATCCAAGATGTTGCTTTTAGACACAGCACTCAGATTACTTTGTTATTCCAGTTTGTTATGTCAAAAATGGAAAAACTGGCTGCTTTCATTGACATGTGTTGATCTGTTGCATCACTCCAGTAACAGAAAGCACTCATAAACCCTCTTTAATTGGTGTTTTAGGGCAGGTTTATGGCTACAAGCATTGCTAAAATATTGCACAGCAGAAGCAGAACTAAACCTTTCCCCATTATTCCACACACTACAAACATCAACAGATATTTACACAGTGGTCTAGGTATTGATTAAATTGACAATTGCCATTTTCTGCTCTCTCATTTTCTACTCCATTTAGCATGTGTTCAGCTACCTTCAGCTGGCAAGGACCAAAGAAACCAGATGACATTTTGAGAGGATCTTTTTGAGATGATCTCTTGCTTTTATTTATATATATATCTATGTATATATAGTCTGTGTATTTCTATCAAAGACATCTACACTGGGCTAAAATTCATGCTCTATATGGATACACAATAAGATATGGTTGTAGGTAAAACATAGCGAAAAAGAAGAATAATGAAAAAAAATCGAAAACCAACATCTTTTGTAGATCTTGCCATCAAGTACAACTGAATGAAAGTACATACAGAGGGACTTCATAGGTTTCTCTGAATACATAGTGTATTGTGTAGACAAGCAGAAAAAATCCGGGATGAATTCAACTTCCAGTTTAAGTTTGTCTTTGTTATATTACCATGAATCACCTTTAAAAAGATGGAGTTTCAAATAAGCAATGGTTCCTTCCTTATTACAAGACCAGGTTTGGGGAAAAGGGATCCTAATATCACGTCTGCATTTGAATTAAATACGTCAAGTTCCCCAAGTGCTTCAGCTACACACACACACACACACATATATATATATATATAATATATTGCACATTGGCAGATACTCACTGTACTTATATTTAGCTTCATTGTCATCAACAGTATGACAGCAGGATACTGTTCAAAGGAGTTGCTTTATAGATGCAATCAGGGATTTCAAATGAAGGCTGTTTTAATCACAAGTTCTGCCTTCATCAAAACCAACTTTTCTATTTAGGGAAATGCACTGGTTTTAATTTAAATGCCACTGGTGCACAAAGGCTAATGCGAGACTAGCTGAAAAGATTTTAAGTGTTTCAATCTTATTGCAATAAATATTTTCACTCCAATTTTTTTTAAATTCAGCGTGTTTAATTACCAGGCTTCTGTTATTTCTGCTCTTTATAGACAAATTCTAGCAACACACTTCTAAGAGGGCTAAAATTACTCTCTATATAATCTACCCGCAGGGCTGTGATCTGAATAGAAACTGTGTTACTTGATTCATTGCACAGTACGTTTCTGTTGTGCATGTTTTTCTCTGTCACCATATGACAGAAGTACTGGCACAGTTCTTTCCAGTTTATCAACATTTGAGATGCCTCAAGTGAACCAAATAAATTCTTCTCTTTTTAAAACTCGAGCAGCACAAAGCCAATACTGAGTTCACCTACCACATTTAAGTTATTCAGATAAATTATGGGAATTTCTGTGCATCTCTCACACAAACCTTGGGGTTTTTTTTAAGATTTCCGTCAAGCTACCAACAAATGCCCCTGCATGGTATGACCTGAGTTCAGCATCAATCTGTTTCTGATTATCCCGATTTATTGTTGACTATGAATATGAATATATATATATCTCAAGATTCCTTTTCTCAGCCTTCACTCACTGAGTCTTTACAAAATATTCCAATTTTATCTTTGTGAAAAGCTTCCAAGTCCTTGACTTTTTCATCACATGAAGTTCTGAGAACTTTTATCTGTCTCAAAGCCTCTCCTTCTTCCAGAAAACCTATTAGGTACCTATCTCATGGCTTTCCTCTTTTTCAGGACACTCAAAGGCCTCTTCTCCCACATTGCAGGAGATTTTCAAGAGGGGTTCTACACGATAAAATAAGCAGTTTCATCTCTCTCTCACCACCCACACTCAAGGGGTGTTACATAGAGCTGCTTTATGTTTTTCACCTTTCCATACAGGTCTTCTTGAGCTACCACAAGACTGGAATTAGCAAAAAGGGAACTGCTGGTGTTTTATTGTGCTAATGATTCCTGCTTGGAAAGGAAAAATGTGTGAAGTACAAATAGGACTGAGCCTTCTACAATGCCAACATGTGCTTCACCTACCTCACATGCACTTTCTGTCACTTACTACATTATGTGGGAAAGTCACCTCATCCTGTGACCTGTTTCCCTTAGGGGCATTCCTTGTGCCCAGCAGAGCTGCCTGGTGGGAAAACAGCAAGGGTCTCTGGATAAGGGCTGCCATGAACAGACATGAAGAGCAAAAAAGAAAATTTAATAAAGTAATTTTACCTGTTGTATTGGCACACACAGTACACTTGCATGAGGATTTTCTAAGCCCAGAACACATTAGTCTCACTCTGTGTGCATCAGTGTACCTTGCACAGATACATGGGATTCCTAAGCACATAAGCAGCCTCTTTGGTTGACTGGGTGTTTCATCTATCTTTGGCAAGAGCCAGCTGAAGCATGACTAGATGTCCGATCCAGGGAGGAGGGAGGAGAAGGAGAAAGAAAAGCATTTTCTCTTGCAATGGGACTTTTCACATTACTAAGCTACTGTAAGAATTGCACTACCTGTGGCTGAACACCTCTGAGAAAACCTGCATCCTGAACCCCCTGACTTCCAACATCCTGAACCAGAGCTTTTGGAAGACTCCCACAAAATCACACATGGATTTCAAGGCTGTTGGATGCAGGCCATTCCAGTTTATTGGTGCAGCAGCACGTGCAGTAAGCTGTAACCAAATATGTGCTTACATCTGGAAGCACTTTAAAAAACGTGATTAAAATATAAAAAACACATGAAACACATGATTTTGCAGGAAGTTCTAACATCACAACATGCTGCTAAAAGGAAAAGCGCACTACTGGTCTGGCCGCTGGTTACTGAGAGGACACAGAACCAAAGACCCCTGAAAGAGAAAAGAGCTCCTTGCCCGAAAGCAATAATTGGCTATTGCATGCACACAGAATCTTGTCCTTCAGAGAATTGCCAGGGTTTATCCACCAAAAAGGATGTTCAGAAATACCAAAAAAAGGGGCAACAGAAAGACCTTCATATGCCTGAAGAAGACTTTATGCTCTGCTTTGCCAGGTGCTAGAATGGAAGTTGCTCCAAGGAAGACCCTCAAATTCTGAAAGGCCTGAAGAGGGGAAAAGACTGGTGTGCCAAGCACTGAAGTTGTATGCATGGCAGATATTGGAGAATGGTCACTGTGGCTAAATCCGTTATCCAGCATTTCAAAGTACAAAGTACATCCTAATTGCTAGCAACCTTTTAAATTCAGCTGCAAATTCCATCCAAAAGCTGAATGGACTTCTGCTTGCAGTGACCCGAATCATTAAGATTTCCTATTGCTACTGGTAACATCTCCATTTCTTGAAAAATGAATATTTAGAAGTAGTACCTTTCCAAAACAGTCCATAAGACAACTGTTCCTCAGATGTGAAGTGTTTCTATTTTTCTCTAATAAATAAACTAGTGATTGCTGATGATCATCTTCTGTCATTGATGCTCATTCGGCTTGTAAAACAAAAAGCATAGTAATAGAAAATGAGTTGGTGTTTTTCCTTATCTTGAATTACATTAGGAGAAGGAAAATTATCTTACACAAGCTACAGCATTTTAGAAAACCAAACATATGTAATCAATAGCATCATAAAAGTGGATAGAAGTTGCTCCAAGAATCTGTAGAGATTAATTTCCATTGATGAACCTTGTTTGGCTGAGAAATAAAATGCTTTTTAAAAATTATGTAAGTAACAATAATAGGCAAACATTAATATTTTCAGTATTAACATTCTCATCTTTAGAAAAGACTAATTCCAAGTTTACAAAAGCCACTTGCAATTTGCCCAAGGTAAGATGGAATATGTAGACATTTTAAATGTAAACAAATAGAAAATACTGAACTGCTTTAAAATCAAGTTTTTATCCTCGTCTAAACATATCTATACTGGCTTCAACAAAACCAAGTAAAGAACCAAGTTCTGGTTAAATTCACACTTCGAAAAAGTAGGTTTCCTCCAATTTAAAGTTTATTACCATATTCCATACCTTGGCATCCCTATTTTACTGTTTACACAGAATTTAACTGCAGTTGGCCCTCTCATATGAAAGATTAGTGGGAATCTCATGTGTTCAGTGCAGTTTGTGAAGACTGAAATAGCATGTAATTTTTCCATGCACTATAAAATGCTCAATAAATAGGAAAAAAAAAAGCAAACAGGATGTTCTTGTTTGCCTATAGTAAGCAATTTACATCCTTTTAAGATCTTCTGGCATTTGGTCCTTTATTCTTTTGCAATAGCAAACCCAAGGTGTCCTGTAAGCACCAGATTGGATGAAACCTGTTTTCCTAGAGATTTCTGCTCTTTGCTCTGTGTACTCCACATTCTTTCTTCTCACTGCAAATGGCCATATCTCTCCACATTGCTTATTACACTATCACCTGGCAGGAGAAACTGTACTGTGATGAGTCTGGGACTGCACACATTTTGTTTGGCCACTGAGCCACTGCCAAACAGAATGTATAACAGCTATGTTCTGCCTGCCTCTTCCTCTAAATTGGCACCAGTTGTGGGTTTTTTCTTCCATACACTCACAGATTTTCATAAAACATGATATTCATTGAGAACTTCGCCTTTCAGATTTAACTGAGAGACACAAAAGGGTTCAAATTCCATGAAGGAGGGAAAGAAAAAAGAAGAACATACAAACCTTAATAGAAGTCTCACTTAGAAAATGAAAGTAACAAAAAATATTTAAGAATAATACTGTTGATAATATGCCAGCTCTGTGAAATCCAGTTTGGGATGTTTGGGGTTTTTTTAAAAGATTCTAAGACTAGGCTCTTAAATATGTTTTAAGAACTGAGAAGCAGGACCCTGCTTCCAATACAGCAGAAATACAGCATTTCACTTTCAAGTGTGATGTGCACCTTAATTAGCACTTCAAACTACAGGACTCTCACTTCCTGCTTTCAGATATGCCAGTGATCACCTACAAATGCATCCAACCAGATGTAAAAAAACTACTCACAGAGCCCAGGTAAATTGACCTGCAAAGTTAAAAAACAAACAAAAAGCCCTTCTAGATGGATACTGTCAAGTTAATGTTGTTGTAGCTAGAAAGGAGCACATTCATTTATAAAATAAATAGAAATACTAAAAAAAATTTTAGCAGTAAGAAATTACATGTTTTAAGTGATTTGCCCAAAGGTACAAAGAAATTAGATGACACCTTGAGATTTCTATATCCAGAAGTAGATTGGAACTTTTAGGGCTTAATGCTGTAGTAACCTCTGAATAAACCCAGAATGACAGAGATGGATGCAATGCCACTGTGTAATATGTTTCTGTAACTAAATCCCTATAAAATATTTCAACTGAAATTAAGGTGTTCAGCCATGCCAATGTCTGAAGTTGGAAGTTCTTTTCATCAGTTCATAATTGGACTGTCTTAAGAACAAATTCCTCCACCTGAAAATCAGTTGGATGTGCAACTGTACATATGTAGCACAATGTAGATAAAAGAGCTGAACTTTCATCCAAAGTTTCTGATGTTTCAGTTTGGCCAGGTCAAAAAAACCTGTAATGTTTTCTCTTTCAGAGTCCATCCCCAATGACTGAATGCTGTCATGCATTGCTTTTGCTCATCATCTTTTTTGAGATTTTTTTCCTAATAGGCATGCTTTGGAAATGAGCAGTTTTGGCCAAATTTTACATGAAAGAGTGGTGGATTCAATACAAGAAATAAAGCATGTCACCAATAAAAATCTGACAAGACTGAATTCCCAATGATATAAAAGATGGAATAGATGGAATGAAGTCAAGATTTTGTTTGTCACAAACATGCTGTTCACTAATACATAAATATTAATCATAAATAAGTATTGCTGTAGATGTTTTCTATAGAATTTTCTATATTTCTATTCAAAAAGCAATTCAAAAAATGCATTTGCTATGACCTGCCTGTATGCAAAAATGAAATGTGTATATACTCCATAACATAGCAGTATATGGCTTGATTTTTAAAAACAAAACAAAATAAAACAAAACAAACCCAGTAGGTTTTTGAATATAAGTGGATGAAAAAAAGAAAGAAATTTAAAACAGTGCGAGCTTTGAGTGAAGAGTTTGGAGGTGGCTAGTGCCTGTCCTGCTAGAGAGTAGACAGGACCAATTAGCTGAGCTATGTCTACCAAGAAGTCATAGAATCACAGAATCATGAAGGGACCTGAAAGATCCTCTAGTCCCAATCCCCTACCATGGGCAGAGTCACCTCCCACCAGACCAGGTTGCTCAAGGCCTTATCCAACCTGGCCTTGAACACTTCAAAAGTTGGGACATCCACCAGGGCTGGCAACCTCCCGGGGCAAGCTGTTGCCTATCTCACCACCCTCACGGTAAGGAATTTTTTTTAATTAATCTAACCTAAATTTCTCCTCTTTCAAATTGTACCCATCAGTTCACAGCACTGTTGTGAATCACCTGGTGGTAATGTCAGCAGAGATTACAGAAGTTGTTGAGTTATTGCAATTACTGCAATTAAGTGCAGGAGATAAAGAGGGGAAAAAATCCCCAACACATCAGTACATTTTTACTTAACACCCCTGGTGCTGTTGAAACTATAGTCTAGGAAGGCTTCATGAAAAAGAAGATGGAAAGAGCATTCATTCCTTGCCCATATGAGATGTTCCAAGATGGCAATCTTGCTTCCCACGTTTTTATTTCCCAGCAACCAGCTAAGTCAACTTTGGATACATGCTCATGCCAAGTTCCTGCAGCATCAACGTTTCTAAGGACAGGAGACTCAGTGTTATCCATATGCAATGCCCAGCTTGTCTTAAGATCCTTGTAGCAAATAGAAATAATCAGTGCCTACCTTGACATCTATTGCCAAAACATGTGTAATGAATGAGTAGCTATAATTTACCATCTTCAATATATAACAATTTAGATCTCTTTTTATGTCAAGCCCTTTAAAAATATTCCACAAACCACCTGGTGATCACATTGTTCCAAAGGCTGTTTTTCAAAGACTTTTCTTGAGTTTGTTTTGTTTACTTCATTTTTAGAAGGAAAAATATAATGCATTCCTACTTCTGCTGCTTAAAATAACTTCAACATACTTCCTTTAACATAAAAAAAAAAAATAGAAAACAAACAAACAAAAGAATCACCTGTAGTTTGGGACTGCACAATGGAAGATTTCAGGCCAAAAAATACAGTTGAAGGACAAGCAAAGTGATAGAAAGCAAATGGCTTGATATATCTTAAAACATGATTAAGTTACAAGATCCTGCCAAATTTCTGGGTTTTCTTCCAGACACTGGCAGTAGATTATAAATGAAGACAAAAAACAAACCACAAATGAAAGAATTTGAGGAATACTGCTTTCTCTATAGCATGAACTATAGGTTTTTACAGTTTTTGCTTAATACTGATGTAATTCTTCTTAATGTCAGTGGAACAATAGTTGGACCTACACTGGATACTTCTGGAAAAAACCTTCCTTGTGAATTTTCAGCCAGAGCTTGAAAGACACTTTATGGGGCTCATAGAAGGTGCATTCTGGTTTCCACACAATTCAAAGGTATTTCCAACACGGGCTGATTCTGTCATGCTTCTGTGTCACATTTTCTATGTCTTTTGAATAAATTTCTGTGCCAATCACTTTCTCTTCCATTTTCATTGTTTATATGTTATAACTTACTCTCCCCTCCTAAGGGCACAGATTTTTATTTCAGGAATTTATTATACACAGGCTAAAATAACAGATGCTCAGTGACAACCAGGCCACAATCATGAACAACTTATAAAATACAGACCAAAACCACAGGCAGTATTTTCATAGGACATTGATCCTTGCTCCAGAGGGACTGCAAAGTCATGTCACCTTAGGAAAGGCACTTTGAAGGTACTTGAAGGTACAGGCAGGTTCCACCAGCCTGGCCATGACAACATACACAGTTTTGGTTACCAAAGAAGTGGAGGGGAGAAGAAACCGTGAGAGAGCACTGGGATACCTCCAACCAGCTCTGCCATAAAAGATGTTCTTAAGAGGATGTCTTCAGCTGCTGCTGATTTTTGGAAATAATGAAAATTCCCAACAATAATGGGACATGTACTTCAGCATAGGGCCTTCTCTTTAATTTATCTTTCCCTTTATCATTTAACACAATTCAATGTGCACTGTTCAAAACTGGACCAATTGCAGGTCTTTCACAGCAAATTTATGGTCCATGGAACATCTTTTAGGTTAAGAGTTGATGATACAAGTGGAATACTGTCACTCAAAATGGCCTAAAAAAGGGATAAGAGTGTGCTTTTTGCGGTACTTGAATCTGTATTTGTTACCTACCTCTATCATGTTGCTGAATAAACTGAGGTTACATAATTAATACTGCCACAGTCTTGGGGTTTTAAAGGTAATGTCAGAATTGAAAAGTTCATCTAGTTATTGTCTGAATCACCTGTCTGAAACATTTCTGTAACAGAGAGGCAGGTATTTCAGAAACTGGAGATAGCACTGTATGTACTTCTGTGGTTGTGGACTTTGGTGTCATTTCCAGTAGAACACTGATGAATCTTAAACCATTATGGTGCCACATTCATATAATGAAAATCATTATGAACACAGTTTTGAACTCCCCTTCTGGCCTCACCCAATCCCTACCAAAATCATTAGGATTTTTGACAGAGTCCCAAATAAAGCCATGGGTGATAAAATGAATTTAAAGTGGATGGCTTGGTCAGAGGAGAGGCAGAGGAAAGTCCATTGATATTGCTCACCTGTCTTTCCCAGACCCAAGAATCAGAATTGCCAAAAGTCCTTTCAAAGGACAAGAATTTTTGAAAAGTTACAGGGATCTTGTAGGAGTTGAAAAAAAGAAAAACTTGTGCTCAAAAAACAGTCACAACAGATGTAACCATACATCCTCACCTTTACCTTCACTGCTAGACAGAGAGAAGTGTATGAGGATAAAGAAATATAAAAGGACATTAGGTGGAAAAGAGAGGCTCCATCCCCCTCTCTGAAATGCTGTGATCATAATTTTGGAAGGAACAGCCTACTTTCTTGGGTGAATTTATAACTTCAGTTATAAAACTGGCTGCCAGTAGTGGAAATTCTTCTGAACAAACCCAGAGAAAGACAGCAAAATTCCCAAGGCTCATCTCAAATAATTTTAAACAGGGTGGGTTTACTCTCTCATGCCATGTTCCTTCTACTTTTAGGTCTCTTCTGGTTTGCTTTTTAAGTTCTGCCTCTCTTATTACTGCTCTTATCCTCACTTCTGCTTCTTCTCTCTGATCATTTTCTTTTTCTCACATATTATGAGTACTTAAATCACTTCACAGACCAAATGTTTCTCCTTTTATCTCTTCCTCTTTCCCCTTAATCATCACCTTCTGGGACAGTCTTCTGGTGATGGTTTGAATAAGTTGTTGGAAAGTAAAAACAAACTGAAAGTTAATTTGGGTATTCCAAAGATCACATTCCAATGTGATCATGAGTTGCAGCTGAGAAGATGAAATTTTTGTTTGAGTTTTTTTTCTTAATTCTTAAAAAAAAATTCTTTCAAAATTACTAGGCATTAGCTTTGAGGGTTTTTTAAATCCGTCTTAACAACACGGTGTTTCATTGATTCCATGAATAATAAAATTCTCTTATACCTGCCAATTTTCCTTCATCTATTGTTATAGACAGCACCTTGTCATGACAGCACAAACTAGTTCCTCTCTTTGAAAGAAAATCAACAATTAGTCTTGAATTTCCATGATTTCTATTGTGGCTCTAAAGATATCCATAGGTGCCGTGCAGACCTGTTTCTGTTATTATACTGATACCAATAAAAAAGGAACAGATCTAGTAAATAAAAGGTTTCCTTCTTCATACAGAACGGAACAAACCTAAAAGTGAACCTCCAAAATCACTTTCTATGTAATTCACAAAACAAATCTATTTACTCATTGAAAAACATTAATAGTGTAAAATACATCTTTCAAACATTTTGACCTTTTCAAAACTACATTTTTTTCACTAACTGATGTCAAAGAGAACTAAAAAAGATTGTATAATTATTTTAGTCTGATCTCATAGTTCTTTGACTTTCTGTAAGAGAGAATAATAGTATTTGGAGATATTGATGTTTAAGCTTCTTGCCAGTCACATTAAGTTGTGCCAGTCCTCAGACAGTCAGTGAGAATACCACATTTAATCATCATTATTGCTGGCTTTCCTTGAATCACAGAACACAACTACTATGAGCAGATATTCTGCTTTTAATAATAGATATAGGCATAAAATGCTCAGTAAATTCTTCTCTTCCTCATTAAACCTTTTCCACTTCATCAGGCTGATCATCAGAGCATGAAGAAATGGTTCATAATCCTCCAGTCTGGTGTCACAACACCACTGGTGCTTTATTTTGCCAGTACAAACCCCAGAGCACAGAAAGGATGGATCCTCTGCTCGTGTGCCTACAGAAGAGGCAGCTCTGTATGAGCACCCACCTTTCCCTGCTCCCAAGAGCCTCGTGACCACCAGGAGCTGGGTGAGACCCCAGCTGCCCAGGCCTCCAAAGCTGGGAGGAGAACATCTCCTCAAAGTTTCTTTTACTTTCAGGTTTTAAAGGTGTAAAGAGCACTTCAGCAGGTATTCCCCCCTCACAGCACAGCCAGGAAGGAAATTGCACATTTATGTTACTGAAGAAAACGTTTCTTTGCTTCAGAGCAAGCCTGAAACTCCTAATAGAAAAGAACACTCTTAACTGAACTAAGAACCCAGTCAAAGATTTTCTTGTGGAAAGTAATGTTTAGCCCAAGTCAAAATATACAGAAATTCAATTCAGAATAAGAAAACACAAAGTTTGAGGTCCACTTAGATCACCTTACATTGCAGCATTGCATTTAAATCTGTATTTCTTAGGATTTCTCTGGCACAACCCCCCCTTTCTACTAAAACCATTTTCAAAATTGATGAGTGAACTCAAGATCTCAAACTGGAAAATAAGAAAGGACATAATAGGTGAACAACACAAACTTCTGCACCTGAAAGGAGCTGTAATGTCAGATCAACTCAGATAGGAACATCATCTTATTTTTAACCAAGCACTCTGCTAATTGTTAGGTGAGCATAAAAACAGAAAGACAGATCAAGAAAAAAGTAGTAACATACCCTCTGTGCAGACTTCATCTGACCAACTTCTTACGTTGCATATTAGAATTATCCTATCAAATGGGGATTTCCCATTTAGCCCCAAATAACTGCTACCTAATTTTAAGATTTTTTGTGCTCCTAAATTATATGATGAAAATAATTTTATACAGAATTAGACTTCTGCTGAAGGAAAACCAGACTCTCCTCTAAATGATGGCTATCTTAAAACCTCACATAGGGTTTGACATGCCTTGATGATTTATTACTCTAAATTTCATCCATTCAGCAGTTTTCACAGACATATTTCTAACATTATTGTCAACATGCAATGTTTAATTCTGTTGCTGTGCTAATGAAGCAGCTTTTTCAAACTCATAACTGAAATAACATTATTAGTTCAGATCATATTTATTACCATTACACTAGATGACTAGTGTCTCTAACACAATCTGCTCAAGAACTTATCCACAAGTGTTGTGTTTCCCTCCTTAAGCAAGTAAAATGTTATAAAAGCTTTATCTTCTGTATAATTGTGGAACTTACCTAAAATTTAGATAGCTCTCTGGTAATTTTGGAAAAATGTATCAGAGTATAAATCCTTTTTCTCTCAGCAGAAATCAGAATCTCAGAATATTGTTTTAAGAAAAAATTACGTGCATCACAACAAAGGAATTCAGAAAAGCTGCAGGAAAGCTTGAATAAATAAAATAAATATGGATAGAATAAAACTGGCCTCCTCCCAAAGCCCGAGTTTGTAAAAAGAACAAAGCACACACAAATAGCATGTAAAACCTGAATTCAAAATACATTTATAAAAAAGGGATGAGGACACATGTTTTTTCTCTTTCAGCTTGAAAAATAAAGGGACACGGCAATGAGTCTTGCTGGCAGGCAGATAACTCATAGGCCCTGACCCTTCGACTCACCAGGAATTCAAACACAAAGCTCTTTTCATAGTGACCGTGCCATACATTCTCAAGATAAGGCAGCAAAATAAGGAGCAATGGAAAGGTGCCACAAAGCTCAAACTGCAGAAAACTGCACAGAAATTATGTTCACTCATTCACCTCCATGCAGCTGCACACCAAGTGCTGGCTGCAAAACTAGTTCTTTCCAAGTCAGAAGCCATGCAGTGTGCTTTTAGAAAGAGGACCTGTCTCCTGAAGCAAGAAAAGCAAGAGAGAGCAAGCAGCGAGGAAAGGGCTATCCCTGTGCATTTCTGTATCATTCAGAACTGAAGTGCACATCCGGAGAAATAATCTGGAATACAATGAAGGATCGCTGTGGTAAAACGGAAGGGTTTTTAGAGACAACAAGAAAAGCTACATTTCAAACAACATTTCAAATCTGGACTCACCATGAATAAGCAACAGTTGCCTGAAGTTAGTGTGTTATTTTCTGCCCTGTTCCATTGCACTTTTTGCCTAGTTGTCCAACACTTGGTAGCTCAGAGCTGCCACACAGAGGCCCCTTCCGTGATCTGGCTTATTTGCCTGTCAGTTTGAGTCTCAGCTTCTGTATGATGCAGCTGTGCACTTTGCTGAAGGTCTAATATCATTTCCATAAGCTTTCTCCCTGCCTGGAGCAAGGAGTTTGTTCTCCCTGCTCGATAAATACTCAGATCACTTTTCTAGTACTCACAGGGATAAAGCTTTAAGTTGTTAAGGAGTTCTTACTAAGTAGTGGGTGGAGAACATAAGCTCAGTACAAGGAAACTCTGCGCATAATCAGAAACTGAGAAACTTCCTCCCTTTCCCCCAACCCCTCCTCTCACCAGGCAAAGCTGCCAGTGCCTCCTTTACAGAAATTTAGGAATGTAAAGGGAGGACTCAAAGGGGCCCAGTCAGACAAGCCTTTCTCAATCAATTAGCTTGCAGCCATTACTTGTGACCCTAGGTCACACAGCATAAGTGTGTGGGGTGTGCCTTTAGGGGTACACCAAAGCTACTTATTAAAACTTACATAACCAGAAATGTTCAAAATCAAATAAACTCCAAAAGCTGGAAAATACTTTCCATGTACCACAGTTTTGAAGGAAGAAGAGTTTTGCGTAAAGGAAAGTTGCTTTGCTTTTCCAATTACAAATAATTTGATGCAGGGAGCTAAATTTTTTTTATACTCAAAAAAAAAAAGAATGAAATGCGAAATGCATAAGCAGACTTTAAAGTGGTATTTGTTTTATGATTATACAAAAACTAAATAATACTGGCCTGAGTGATATTTGATGAAGCACATGATCATGTTTCTTAAAATAAGACTATTGTGTGTAACTGCAAAGGCATAGACGTTTATAGAACTATTTCATTAATTAAGTTCATCCCCTGTATTTCAGTCCTTTGCAAGAAACTAGTTTTCAGCATTCAGATTCCGTTCTTCATTTTAATACTCCAACATAACAAATTGACCAATTTACTTTTAGAAAAGGTACAGAATATTTGAACACTGCAATAAGTTATCCTGCCCTGAACACACAGCTAAGAGAGGGTGTAACTTGCCACAATTCCCACACAGCAAGGTTACACCCCTTGGTGTGAAGGAAAACTTCAAAAAGACCCTCAGCTTCATATCCTGCCAACCCAATGACATGGAGATGATGCCTTGGAAAAACCCATGAGGGAGTCCTGATTTGAAAAGCAGATCTATGACAACCCCTTTCTGGGCCAGGCGAGATCAATGCACTGCAGGGGCGATGCACTTTAATCTCCAGGTGCATCGCAAAGCATCTTTAAGTAGTGCCATAGATCAAGGCTTATACACAGAAGAAAAAACATT
The DNA here is from genome assembly GCA_013399835.1 of Leptocoma aspasia. Classification (NCBI taxonomy): domain Eukaryota; kingdom Metazoa; phylum Chordata; class Aves; order Passeriformes; family Nectariniidae; genus Leptocoma; species Leptocoma aspasia. The sequence goes on along the minus strand of VXAX01001390.1, from coordinate 1,181,828 downwards.
TCAGCCCAAACTTCACCATCTACTGAAGGTAACTGAGCAACACCTACACAAAAGCTCATAGAGGTCTCAGGGAAACACGTAACCATGTAGGAAAGTAGTGGTCATGTAGTGAAGTTGATTGAGGGTGTTGTAGACAACCTGCAATCTTCATGTCCCTTCCCTGTTAAAATCCCAGCCAAACTCTCAGAACAGGCAGCAGGGCTCATGTTAGTTCAGACATTCATTCAAGAGATCAGATTGCAGCATCAGGGCTACTGAGTAATTGCCCTGGAGTAAGGATTTTGCTTCTGTCTTGCACATAAGACAGCATTTAATAAATTAGGTCACATTTATATCCTTGGAAAGCCCTGGCAGTAGAAATAATAATCATGAAAACTTTAATTTTGAAAGAAAAAATTATTTCAGGATTAAGACGCTGGACTGGAATTTAGGTTATTTGGATTCTGTTCCCATTTGTGTTTCAAATGGCCCAAATTATTTGGGAGACATTGCTGCAATTTCTGCATTTCTGTCAAATTGCCCTTGTCTTGCAGTTGTAAAGCCTTCACCTCCTCAAAGTCTATCAATTAAAAAATGGGTCATGATAATAATCTTCAGTATGCAAATCCCTTCAATACTGGTTCTCAACACATGCTCTGCATAGTGGAATTAAAGCAGGATATAATATAAAATATTTACTGACACTGGATTTCTCAGTAACTGAAAACAAGAAAACTGTCTACATCAAATCTTCTGAAATCTGTGCAATTTCCAGGAGATAAAAACAAGTCCATATACACGAATAATGACATAGGCTTTGTTCTTTCCCCTTTAGCCCTTTAAGTGTAAGGCTCCTGGAAAGCTTACAGGGTTGGGTGCTTAAAACTCAAAAGGCTGGACTCTCTAATAGTAGAAAAAAATGGAAGGACTGTGCCTGTGAAGAGACAGGCTGTCTAGAGTGTTGCTCTCAGCAAGTGTTTAGAAAAGGAGAACTCCTTCCATCTTTAGCCAGTCTCTGTGAACTTCCAGGCTGAAGCAGAGGAATTAGCATTGATTCCAGGTTTCCCTTTAAGCCACAATTTCCAAAGCAAGATCCCAAGCAGCCCACTTTGATATACGTTCACACCTTTCCTTTGGAAAAGTCAATATGGAAAATTTACAGCACAAGTAACAAAGAAATGTAAAGGATGTTTTTGATGTAACTTAAAACAATGCTTCTACACTAGAAATAATAATAGAATAATGGCTCCTCCTGGCACTGTTGAGTCCCCTGGCTAAGGACTCTTCCTTTTCCTGATTGCTCGCTGCAAAATTACCCCTCCATTGGCTCCACTCCATTGCTGCCACATTTCAGCCACGCAAAGGCTATGTGAGCCATTTCAAAATTATCTCTAACAAAGAAAGACACAAAGTTTGAAGTGAAATGACATGCTTATACCAAAGATGGCAACCAGGAATATACAAAATTCCTTTAGCATTCTCAGGGTGTTGTGCTATGAGCAAGATTCCATTTAATTAATGGCAGTAACCACGACATTTAGTGTTTCCACATTTACATTCTAATAAGGATCAGCCCAGAGCAGACTATTTCAGAAGAGAATAATAGAAGTTTTCATGTATTTTTCCACATTCTGCTCTTTTTCCTCAAAAGTAATTGAATTTGGAGAGATCTACCTTAACTAGCCATCTTTGTTTCCCCCTTACTTGTCGCATGTTCTTTAAGACTAAGAAAATGCTCAGGTCCTTGCATCAAGGTATTTCCACACTTACTAACTCAGAGCTAGCAAGGAGATTAAATGTGCAAGAATTTTACAAGTTTTTCTTTGCATGTGCAGATCTTCAGACCTGGATTATTACACCCAAGTTCAGTGTGATCAGTATATGATCATGCTACATTAAGGGATCCTTTGCAAATAAAAGGGATTTCTTGTTATTTGGGAGTTGTTTTCCTGCATTGGTCAACAGAAAAAACAACATTGGTTCACAGAACTAGCTCTCCTCCTCTGTTATGCTCTTAAAAGTGATTAAATTCATTTTAGTTAAGAAGATAAAAAAGCTATGTGCAAAACACTTGTGGCAGAATCACATATGTAAAGTTTATAGTGTTGACAGTGGTACTCAGCAGACATTCATATCTTAAGCTCTAAACACTCTACATTAAAACTAACTGCTCCTTTAAGAAATAAAATAAAACTCGTTCCATTAAAAAAAAAGCTTGCAAATACACTACAGTACTTTGAAACAGATCCTTCACTCTTTAAGCCTTCTTCCCTTGCATTCCCCCACCCCCTTTTCCTTTCAGGAAACAAAACTCAAGAAGAGAAAGAGAGAGAGAGTCAAAAGGTTACAGCCGGCTTGTAAGTGCAAAGAACGTGAGAGGCCCATTCTTCCCCTTAACACCTGACATCCCAGGGTACATTTTCTCCAGTGCCGGGGCTGCTGGATTAGCCATGCAGCTCCTGGTGATAATGCAAGCTCTGCATCTCATTTGCCATGCACTGCTATTTATATAGAAAGGTCTTCTCCTACCCCCTCTCCTGTAAATTATTCTCATTCCTGCTACACAAACTTAATTAATGACAATTTGCATTTTGTCATGATTAGACACAGTTAAATACCTTTTCTGAGCCCCAGATAGCAGATAAGAATTCATTCCTGGAATTTGGACGTTTGAAAAAGTTGCAGTAAAATCAGTAAAATTATGCATTTATTCTTAATTTCTATTCTATTTCCTACAGCTTATTGTAGCAGGTGAAACCTATCTAAGGCATGTTTGTTACAGATACAGAACAATGAACATGCCAGAGAGAAATACCAAATTACCAAAGTCTTTGCTGGACTTTTTCTAGGATGGAGGTTCCTTGTAACCCTCAGAGGTAGCTGAAATCTGCTTGCTTGGCTGATGCTGTAGGAACAAGGAAACAATTACCTCTAATTAGCTGCATAATCATGCACAAAATGGAAAAGGACTGAGAACAAAGTTAATTCTAAACACCAAAAGGACTTCAGGCTAAAGGACAAAAGAGAAACAAGATTGATTAAGGTAGAAAAGGTATGGTTCACAAAAATCAACATCTAGCTTCAATAAAAAGTAGGAGGAGAAAGAAGGACAAAATAATTACTTGGGATTTCCTGCTATTAATAAATGCTATGTTCTAATTTAAAGATAGCTTAATTTCAAAAAGTATCCAAATTCCAAGGTGAATCAGAGCAAAAACTTCAAGAGTTAATTAATAAAATGCTGCAAGTGAGAACATGGCAGAAAATGTGAGTTCCTTGCTGTAGGGGGTAGCTCTGGGATGTTGCTCACCGGCTGCAACCAAAATCGTCAGTCCCTCCTTTCTCTCACCCTCACCTGTCCCATCCTAACCACCAGCCAAATGCTTTCTGCTGTGGATGCAAGGCACTTGTTTGAAGGTACAGGCTTTCACTTTATAGTGCAAAGAATATTATAAATTTTGTTTCTTGGATTTTACAACATGTCTTAGTCAGGTCACTACTAAGAGCAAATGTCACAAATATTGCAGGAGGAATCTGAGAAGGGGGAAATAACTCAAAGAGGCAAATTAAAATTCTGGTAATTGATGGCCAGGCTTTCAAAAACCTACTGAGACAACTCAAACATTTAGGACTCAAAGGTGTGAAAAATCCAGTGAGAACATCCCAAAGAAGGTTTAAAGGAAGACTACACAGGTGTGCAGCTTTTTTAAGAAGATTTTATAACCAGCAGGAAAAAAGTTGCCTGAAGAAATTGGTTCTTACAACTTGTTTAAATGCACTGTGGTAAAAAACTTCCTTCAGCTGATTTGATTTCTTAGAAATGAAAACAAGTGGGTGTGAATTTGCTATTTGGTACTTTTTTGAAGGACTAAGATTATTTATTTATTTTTTGAGTCACTTGGGTCTTAGAAGTATGAGTGAATACAAAGACAGAGATTACAGAGAGTGCAGTGCCGTCATTCCAGAGACAAGCATTAAATGGGATTTTAATGGGGTCTGTCCATCACCTCACCAGTCACCTGCCAGGTAACACCACAAAAGCCCTCACTAGACCTGCCTGCCAGCCAGGATGGTTTGATTCAGCTTTGCTGTTCAGGTGAGAGGTGCTATTTATTTGGACCACAGAACCAGACCAGATATATACACAGGCCCTACTTATTTTAGCTGCATTTATATTTGTAAAAAAATAGACCTATAAAACAAATCTAGTGCCAAAAAAACCTTGAAAGGAAAGATACATAAATGAATTTCAAGCATCCCTGTCAATATATCAACGATATAATGTTTGTGTACAGAAACTGTGCCCGGCTGACTGGGTGTGGGGGAATATAGATTGAGCAAATTTAGGGTATAAGTCTAGGCCAGCATGTCCAGCCACAGGCTCTACTATTTAAAAAGAAGCAGGTAGTTAGCTCTACCTGACACGAGTGAAGACTTCCTAAAGCACCTGTCTGGTGGAGATCCTGCATCCTCACACATATCTCATTACATTAATCCTTTCATGTCTGCAAACCCCACCCCATGTTGCCAACGTGAACAAGCAATGAATCTGTTCTTGAAAAAATCTGAATGTCCTAAAAATGCTACAGAAGTTTTAAAATTTAATCTCATAACATACATGAAAACACATGGATGGGTAAAACCTTTTTCTGCCATTGCCCACACAAGCATTTAACATGTGCTTTAGAAGAAAAGTCTGGAATTTTTACCTACTGTACATCTAGGCACACCTCCCTGACAGAGAACTACAATGGGAAAAAGCTTGCTAATACTTGCTCCAATTTATTTTCTCTGAAGTTGATGCTACTTCTTTGTCTGTGAACTTTTTTACTTTAGGTGTCATGAAAAACATGACCTTGCTGAAGCTTCTGAGTTAAAAATGAATTCTCAGTAGAAAAATATCCCTAAAGTAGATTCTCTCTCTTACGAGGGAATGCTCCAGCAGTCAACTTCAATTTGCCTTAAAGACAAAAAGGCATCTCTCTAGGGATAAAAATCAATCCCCAAACTGTCAGCAGCAACACACAAAGTTTAAAAATGTGCTTAATTCAGCACAAACAAATGCTTGTAAATTGTCAAGCCAATATGTGAGAAGTGTCTCTTCCATTAAATAAAATCATGAGCTAAACGAAAAAACTAAAAAGCGGACAAAGACACCACAAGCACATATATTTTATCCACCTGATATTTATCAAGCACACTTGTACAGAATAATAAGAAACCGGTCTTTACTAATAGAGTGCTGATTAGGTTTAAAATTATTTTAATTGCTACTGACTTTTTTAAAGGTTTTCATTACTGTGGTATTCCAGTGCATGCAAAAGCACACCTTCTCCATACAGCTTGCCAATGGGAGCAGTTTGGGAGAACATCAACTCAGATTTGCAATCCGAAGGTGATCCACACTCAGTGACAAGGAAATCAGTTTTCCAGCTTGGACATGTCATCCGAAATTGCAACAACTGAGAAATGACCGAAGCCATTGCTGGGCTTCAGATGTGCAGTAGGGGTGCCCTTGTCCTCCTGTGCCTTTGTCCTGCTCCCCTCAAGGCCAGAGCAAGGTTACAACCCCCAGCTGGGAGTCCTTGCCTTTCTCTTCTTGTGTACCTGTGGAAACTGCTCCCACCCTTCCACCCTCCCGAGGTGACCCTGCCTCATCCTGGCAGCACTCTGACATCCTGGGAAGTGCCTCCACACCCCCTGCGGCAAAGAGGTGCAGGGGCTGCTTGGAAGATGTGTGGGCAGGCAAGGACCTTCCCCATCTGTCCATTCTGCCTGCAGGTGCTCTGGGGACAGGGATGAGACTGTTTGGTGGGTTTAGTTCAAGTCTTTACCGCATTCCTGGGATGCCATTGATCACAGCAGGGCAGAGACAGAACATCCTAACAAAAGGATACAGCCAAGACAGCTGTTACTGTAATTTTTCCCCAGGATAATGAGAACTTGGACTTTTCCCCCTATAACTACATTTTGTACCCTAGTAGATGGGCCCACAATGATCAACATTTGTAAGAAATATACTCAAGATTTGTGCAGAGCTCCATCCCTAGTCTCCTTAATCTTCAGTGAAACAACTTCATCTTTCTGTACCCCAGTTTCTGATCTGAAAATCTCCACCTAGAGTATATAATATGGACTTCGTTATCAAATAGGTTTTATGCAATAACCAGTAAAAGCCTTTCAGTTTTGTTCTCATGTGTCACTGTATACATCAGAAAGTCCTGAAACAAGAAAGTGCTATTCAGTGTAAACAAGGTGTTTTGTAAAAAAATGTGTTTTCCCTAAAAAGCCAAACTTGCAATGACCCAAAAATAAAACTTAAAAAACCCACCCTCCTCAGTAAGGATCTAACACAAAGATCAAGTTTCAGTGATTTCTGCAAAATTACACCAAAATCTCCATCTGTGTTAAAAATGCAAAGGCATGTTTTACAGTATTGAAAAATCCACCACAAATCAGTTAAAATACACAACCATAAATACATATGAAAATATAAAGTGAATAGACAGTGCAAAAACCAGGAAGGTTTCATAATTCAAAAAAGCAAGTAGGGAAACCATCACAGCAAAATCAGCAATAACCAAAGCACAAAACAGTGCTATTTGATGTGTAAAATGTAGGGATAAAAAAGTCTTTTTTGTAAAATGTAGAAAAATAGACCAAGTTCCATGCTGGAGGTGCACCTCAAGACAGGCACAAACATGTGTCATTACTATGCTTTCATGTTAATTTCTGTGAGCACAGAAATACTGACAGTTGTGAACTTTTAGGTAGAACAAGAAAAAAGAAAAAAAAACATAGCCTATGAGGAAAAACCATAAGAAAAAACATTGTCATCTCCTTCTGCCATTACTTTCAGAGGTAGCAGCAGAGTCAGGTATCCACACACTGATAGAATGTGTCACACAATTTCACATATAAGGCAATAATGCCAGAAAAGCAATGGCTACTGCTACTCTGAATTGCTTTACTATAAAGCTTTCTATGGATACTCCTAAGGATTGAAAAGAGAGGAAAATTCTCCATGTTTCCTGATTTATCTTGAAAATCAAAAAGTCTAGATTATTTGCAGGTGAGACTTCAGAATGATCAAAAATCTTTTCATCACTACTTTGGCAAATAAATATTTTGATACATGTGATCAAAGGCAAAGATTAGCTCAGGAATCCAGACATCATTTATTTTGGCAGTGTGCATATGTTAGTAGATTCTTTTGGTCCTCCCTAGGATTAACATGCATTTTGAGAGATGGTATGGGGTCCACACAAAAATCTGAAAGTTCAAAGATATATTGCTTAGTTTAGTCACCCAGGAAATTGAACTAGAACAATTAAACTATCTGGCATTCAAAAATAAGACTGCAAACTGTTCCAGAAGAGAGTAAGAACTAATTATCACTGGTATTGGAGATCCTTATCATTAGCTGGTTCCCTCTTCCTCTCCCTGTAACTGTTCTAACTATTAAAAAATATTTTTCAGAAATGCACATATAATTTCTTAACCGAATTACTAGTTATAACTCTATTACCCATTGAGAAAAAACTTAATTTTTCTTTGGTTCTCATAACACTGAACTACTTAAGTTTTTAAAAAGAAGTTACTTCTCTGTCCCTTTCACAGAAGACAACAGTTGTTGCTCAGGTCCAAAGTATGAAAGTCATTATTTCCATTGAGTCCAAAGACAGCAAGAGTGCAAATTTAAGCTAAAAGGCCAAATTAATAGGTTTAAGTCATCATCAAATAAATGGGGGTCTCAGGCACAAACCCCATACCCTGTCTTGCCCTTGGAAGGCAGTGACAAACTTTGGTTGACTCAACCAGGGCAGTCCATACTGCCTGCAGTGCTTGTTGCTGTGCGCATACACCTTCAACCACTCTGCTACACTTTCAGTCTTTTCTTTGGGCCTTAACTAGAACCTGTCAGATTTTCCAGGCATGGAGAGTGTCACCTCTTGCAATATCACAAGGTGGACAGGGTTACTGGGATTGAGCCAGAAGTTCTCAAGGAATCATCAGTGTTTCACAGTTTTGGTTTAATACCTTGGGAGGAGAGTTCCTGATTCTGCAAACTGGGCTGAGTCCAGCCCCATGCCTTGAGGAACTGAGGGGATGGGGGAGTCCAGGAGTAACTTGTGAGCAGGGTATGATCAGAACTTGCAGGAGTTCTGAGAAGGAGTCGAGGGGAGGGTAGAGCTGGGACCTGCAGCAGTTCTGCTGGCAGTCTCAGTGCTGGGGTTTCTGTTTTGGCAGCCAGGGATCTGGGCTGCAATAACTGCATCCCCTCAGTGGCATTAAGAGCTAAAGTGGCAACACCGTCTCAGTTGCTGCCAAACCATTTACAGCTCCAGTGTTGTAGTCTGGGCACTGCCAGGTTTACATTAACAAGGTACTGGCAGCAAAAGCAAAAAAGAAAACCTACTCTTGTCCTTTCATACAGTTTGATTCCTATGTCCCAGTCTTCCACATCCTGCAGTCTGCTCATCACTGTGCTGGACCCTACTGCAGCAGGGAGGGCAAGGGGGATTGCAATCCGAAACCTTACACCAAAGGTCTATGAGCACAACAGGCTGAAGATTCCCTGAGGGAAATCCTTGCCTGGGCTTCCTAAGAGGTAACTAGAGAGCTGCTGTGCCTTCCCTGTCCACTGCATGAGAGCCAGACAGTGTCTGAACAATTACTATTTGATTTGGGTTAAGAGTCAGACACCACCCGGGGCAACATCCAGACTGCAGCCAGGGATACTGTTTCCGGAAACAGAAACAACAGGTGGGAATTTGCAAATGGCAACCCTTTACACACTTAGAGCACCACTGTGCTTCAGTGCAGATCATTAAAACACAAGAACATTTTTCAGGGTGATTTTTTGCATTGTGTCGTAGCAATATTGAGAGCAGAGTCTACCCCCAAACTCCCTGACCTTTTGTAACAGCTGATGATCCCAGACTCAGGGATGCAAGTGCTGCCTTACTTTGCTGTTCCAATTTATGTCTGTCAGACGAATGTGCACCACATCATGCAGTGAGAGAGCATGGAGGCAGTGAAAAGGGGACTGCTGTATGACAGGAAAAGTGTGTTACTTTCAGAACTCCATCATTTCAGTTATGGCTGTAATCCTGATTTCTTTAGCTATCGATAGAGCGGGAGAAAAATTGCAGCAGGTCATTGGTGACTCCAATCATGCAAAGCTATAAAGGAAAAATAGTATACTCTGATTTCTGGAAGTATATGTGCTCTATGCAGGCCTTCCTGTCATCTCTATGGGTACAGACAATATCTGGATGGACAAAAATTTCTCTCTGAAGACACCAAATGTTTTGTGAAACAAACTAACCTCCATCACACAAACTTATTTTTTCTTCTTAGCAGACATCCACAATCAAAAATTTGTCATTGCTGCTCATTATCCATTTGTATGTTCAAGAGAAAATTTGTTCAACTTCCAATTCAGACAATATATTTTATCACCTCTGACAATCTGGCTAAAAATATTAGGTAGGTACATCATTCATTTCTTAATTTAGTGCTTCTTCATTATTCATGTTGAATGGACTGATGGCTTCATGACATTATTTCCACCTTGCCTGAAGGACTGAAACTGTGTAAATAGAACAACAAAACAAGAAATAGACTTCTTAAATGCAAGGCTATTGGGAAGATAATACCCATAATAAACTTTCTGTAATTATTGTGGTCTGGGAACAATTCCAAGGGTAGGAAGACCACGTGTTACTATGCTTTTATAATGAATAGAACTTCACAATCCTACTAACGAAAAAAATATATTTTTAATATTTAAGCAGCACTAATTTATAACCTTTCTGAGGCCAACAGGTGAAAAAAATTGGCAGAGTAAAAGTACTTATGCACGTTGGGCATGTGAGAAAGTTTTGTCTTGAAAAAATACACACTCCTGCTCTTTCCCTTTTTCTGTGAAATCCTGGACTGGTTGTCACCAGACACCTCAGACTATCAGGTTAATGCTTAGTGAATGTTCCCTTCATGTTTATACCTGAAGGAAAGCTGAGGTGATTTCAGGGTTTAAAAAGCCCTGTGGCATTCAAAATGCCCTACGAACCCTCTGGGAAGCTCCGTTCCCAAGCCACAGCTCCGGTCTAGCACTGCAAGAGGCACAGCAAAATCCCACATATGGCATTACAAACATGCCCTAAACTCTGCCCCAGAGGGACCATCTTTGAGGCCAAGAGAGCACTTCAGTCTCAGTTCCCCTGCAGACCTTTGGCTCTGTGCTGAGGCTGCTACACAGGGTGCCAATTAGTGCCAGCCGATTGCTCCTGTGATGTGCACACCTCTCTGGGAGCCGGACTGAAGCTCCCAACTCGTTTCCTATAGGTCACTGGATGTTGACAACTCTGTCCAAGATTGACTAAGGCCCAATTTGGATTAGCAATTTAGCAGGAAGGTCCTGTGTCACACTGCCCTCCAACCTCTCTCATGTAAGCAATTTGAATACAGCAACTTCTCGGCTGCAAATTGACTAGTTTCAGAGGGAGGGGCATTAGAAAACTCCAGAAGCAAGTGCATTTACAAAGCCTGCCATAAAGTGTTATTGGGAAATTAAATTGTGCCTTGCCCCCTTCACCTCTTGCTATGTAGACTGCATTTGAAGGATTTCATTAGGGCCAGAGGCCAGAGCTTACATTTCTGTTGCCAAGTGAAATGAATCATGGAAGAAATTTACTTAACTGGGAATTCCAATAAAATACTGGGTTTAGAACCAGGGAGTCAACAAATATTTGGCCACTTCAAAATTTTTAAGACACAAGCAGGAAAATTATTGTTTGTTTTAGAATAAGAAAAATACATAGTTTTAAAGTCTTCTTCAATCTAATTTAATAAATCCGCCTCAACAAAATGATGAGAAAAAGGACAGTCTTACTTGAAAAGTATGTAGCATTGTAGGCCATAGGATACCTGCAGTAGGCTAAACTTTCACTGCTGTTAGTACTTTAAAGTGTAATGTGTAGTATTCCAATGTTTATTTCCCTTGAGCTGCAATCACTTTTACTAGCTAAACTTCTGCCAAATACTTATTATAGATCTTACAGAATTTATTCCAGTGCCAGTAACTACCACTGGGAACAGCACCTTGTGATGGTTCATTTTGCCTACATTCTCATTCCTGATGCTGCTATGGAGTGGAAATGGGATACAAACAGTGTGTATCCTCCTCCTTCTCAGACTGATTCCTCAGCTAATCCTCAAGACGTGCAATAGGTTTTTTTAACCACATTAAATGAGTACAGCTACAGTGCACATGCAGTTATGCCTGACATAAGACATCATGACTGCAGCCATGGAAGGAATTGTAAAAGAATTGTATGTATAGGTTGTCGTTGGAATTGTTGTAAAGGAATTGTATGTATAGGTTGTCATAGAAGTTGTTAAAATTGTATAATTTTCATATAGAACCACAACTGCTGTTATTCTAAGATGAAAAAGGTGTTACAAACTTTCTGTTCATCTAATCCAGCTCAGCCACATCCATACTCTAGAGGTATGTAAACACTCAGCAAAAATAGAAGGATATCTGCTCAGCAGTGTCAGCCACTTGAGGTGCTCCATTTCCTTGACTCCCACTCATCTTTGACAAATGATTGTAATGCAATAGCTCAAAGGAGATAGGAAACAGGAGACTGAGACACCCCTGCAGGGCTCCACTGAGTTTCAAAGGTGCCAACAGCAAGAAACACAGTAAATTAAAAAGCTAGAGTGACAAGAAGTGCAATCTTCAGAGCTAAATATATATTGTTTGTTGTATGAAGTCATCATATAATGGGCTTCTACTGGAGAATAGCTGTACAGTAAAGACAGATATCTATGACAAATTGCCTAAGTTAATAAATAAAAATTTAATTAAAAATGAAGCTTTCTGGGTGTGGGCCACATGCAGAAGGGCATGAGAAAGCAGTTGGGGACTTTTGTGTTCCCCTTGCTCCTGACACTCAAAGCACCCCACAGCCAAGCAAAACCAGAAGGTGTTCCCTGCTTATATTGGGGTCAGGTTTAAGGCAACTCAAAGGGACACATGAAAATTGGAACCTTCCCCTTGTTGTAGTCCTGTCCATTCCAGCATCACATGATTGCTGGAATTCCTGGCCTTTACAAGTGGAGCTGAATCTGTTCTTTGTGGTACCTGATGTACCCACTTTGCTGGTGACTCATGATGCTATCACAGCATTTTACATCTATCTCTGCTAAGATATCAGGCAAAAAAGAATGAAAATCAGAAGGATTCTATTATTCTTGTTTCTTGAGGACTGAGCTGAAGAGGGTTGTTTCCCGATGCCTTTTATACAGAAAGAAGAAACAGAAACTTTCATGCTGAATTGCAGCATTTGGGACTGGTCTTTATTTGCACAGATGGGAGAAGCCATCTTGGATATTAGTACTTCATAAGGAGGACTTCACTATATCATAAAAAAGAGGGATGTCTTCCTACCAGATCACATTCTATGTATGATAGAGAATTTTATATATTAAAAAATAAATTTAATTCAGTCAAATACCTTCTGGTATGTAGGTAGGAAAACACTACTTATAGAAAATAATTTGTTGCAAGAGAAAGCTGAGCAAATTCCTATTAGAGGAATGACATTTTTAAGACAAAGAATATATTTTAATTAAAGCTGTCTGTTAAGGACATGTCAGATAAATCCTGAAAGTCTTTAAGTCAAACCTGATCATCTTTTTAAACTATGTGTTAGAGCGCAACAGAAGTGATAAGCTTGAGACAGCTTTATTTAGTGTGGCTCTATGGCCTTTGGTAGGTCATGGGGTCAGAGAATATCAGTCACCAGGGCTGCCTTTTCTGATGACTTTAATCTTTAAAACCTTCCAATGAAACTGTGTGACCCATCGTTAGCAAAACGCATAAAAAATGGCCAAAGTGCATATTTGGTTGCACATGACATCATAAATTACCAACAGGACCATTCTGAAAGACGAGTTTTCTCTGGAATTAAGCAGGAAAAAAAAGGGGAAACAGGGCTCTCACTGTCACCACTGCCTATCAGCAGACACCACCAGGATGAGCTAATGCTGCTGTGCCCCAGCCAGCTCTCCACCCTCAAGCAGTCACTCACCTCTGCCAGAGGTGAAACCTTCTTGAAATCACTTTGACCAAGCTCCCCAAACAACACATTTGTAAAACACCAGCACTAACACCCTACCCTGGGAAGTACAAGGTGGTGCTGACTGTGTTTGATCCCATGCTCCCCTCCTGCCTCACTACCTTTCACAGCTCCAAGACCATGAAGAGGACTCAATTTCAGTTCTATATATCCTTTCACAAAAGTTTCACTTGATTAGAGTAAAGGTTTTTCAAATACTTTTACTCATAAAAAATGGACATACTAAAAAAAGTCATTATTAAAGATATATTCAACCTCAATTCAAGACACTGAAATCAAACCAAACATAAAAGACCAGGGAAACACACTGTAACTAACTCAATAGTGTAACAAAATGCTATCACTGCAGAAAAACACAAAAGTAATAAAAGTAACTTCGACCTTAGTAGCTTTTAAAGTGTTAGGTACTGATGGAAATTTCCTAACCTGATTTAAGAAATCTATTCTGCTCTGCAGCCTTCTTATTTTTTTCCCTCTGTGATGTGAAATTTCAAAAGCCTCCAGCATTTTTTCTAATTCTAACTTGAAGTTCAAGGAATGAATCTACAATTTGTTGAAAAAGGACTTTAAATAATAACAATATTTTAATACGTTCCACAGCCATCACCATTCTTTTACACTTGGAAGGATTTCCTGACTAGTAGGAATGAATTAGGAGCTAAATGTCTTTGTAAACACAGTTTGAGCAGGGAATTAGAGTATGGTTCCTAAATCACTTGAGAAAATAAATTCAGCTTCTTGGTTATTTGGTCTCCTAACATTTTTATTTATCTCTATTTAGATTGCAGGTATATTCCAATTTGTTTTTATAGGAAAAGGCAAGCAGCTGTAATGGAAGCTCAGGAACCTCCTTTACAATTATCATTTGTTTTGTTTACAGGCAGGGAAACACAGAAATAAGGGACAGGAATACAGCAACTCTATTTTTCTTCATTATGAACATGAACATCATGTTACGAATAGTGATGGGTTCCTCAGCCTGAGAATACAGACCGATTTCTATGTGAGCTTTTGCTCTAAAAACAGCCAAGTTCTTTCATTTCTGTAGCAGAAAATGGATTTCACTTTTATACAATTTAGTCAAGGAACCAAATAGAAGAAGAAAAAATTGTAAATTAACCGTATTCTAAATGCTTACCTGGAGCTGCACAAACTTCCTTATTAGAAAACACTGGCTTCTTCTTAGTGAGGGTACTTGGGTTTTTGTTTTGTTTTGTTTTGTTTTTTAAATATACACACACCATTAAGAAATACCAGTCCAGATACAGAATTCAGTATGCACATATTTGGAAACTGTAGAATTAATGTGCAATTTAAACTCAGCCTAAATGCTTATCTAGGCTTGATTATTAAATGGCTTGTGATAGTCTTTAACGCACAGCACTAATGTTGCTTCGTTCAATGCACATGATAGACAGTGCTCATTTTAAGAGCAGTTCACTACTTTGTTTTGTTCCATTACTCATATTGAAATCCTTTAGAGTGCCCTTTATTTCCTATCTGTGGTTCAAAACCTGTTCTGGAAACAAATTTATTTACTTTGCCCAGGCAGTTGTTTGGTGCTCATCATCAGAAGATATAAGTGATTCAGCTTGTACTGCAGCCTGGAAAAAAGTTAGCATCCATCTTGTACAGATGACAAAAGATGTGCAGGGAGAGAGACACAGGTACACCAAATCTGAGACATCTGGCACATGAGCTGTAAGAGAAGATAACACTACTCATTATTCTGTAGACTCAAAACAACTCTCTAGTGACTTCAGGAGTAGACATGGGTGTTCAAGCTTCTGATTAATCAGAATGTAGGATCTTGGAGTCAGTACGCAGGAGCTGAGGAATACATGCATGATATGAAAAAAATACTGACTTTGCTAAACATCAATGGCAGGGACAAGACTACAAGGCCTATTTTTCAGAGTCTTATCTAGCTTTTCACCTATATATTTCCTTTCCTGTAGTCTTGGATTTATCTACTACACACCATCCACCTGCAAGAAATGAACAGTCTCTTCCACTGCACAAGTTCCCTGGGCAGGTCTAACTTGGTGTCTGGATAAGGCAGAAATCCCACAGGAGATGAGAACATAGGGAGAGAGAAAGAGGCAGTAGATAATTACAGAGTTAAAGACTGTGCTCTAGTGCACGTGAACAAATGAGCTTAAATGCCCTCAAATCTGCCCTTTTTTTAACCTTTGAGTACTCCACTTTGGTACCTTAAAAATAATCTTTCTATGTTATTTTTTTTCACGCTACTGCCATACAAAGTCCTGTGTTCTATGTGTCAGAGAAGTTGCTTATGCTACAGCAGAATTTTGGAAGGGCAGTAGAGGACTAGAGGAACATTTCCATATGTAACTTTTTAAGCTTCATGTAACTTTTTAAGCTTTTTACTTAAAAGACAATTTTGATTTTGTTAGTTTTTTGTTTGACTGGTAGGGTTTTTTTGGGGGGGAGATATTTGTTGTTCTTTATTTAAAATATGGAATTAATTTCCTGTGTGTGCCATTCTTGAAAAACTACACATTCTAAACAGTCTTTTTTTTTTTTTTTAATTAAGAATGTCTTTTCCATGATATTTATTGAAAAATAAGCTTCAAACCTCATTTAAGCACTGAGATTTGGATCACTTTAAAAGATTGGACAAAAAAATGAAAGCTAGCTGAACATTTAAATCACATCTAGTGTGGGACCATACACAGCAGGACTCTGATACTGTGGGGCACACGGTCCACGTGCCATTAAGAGCGTCACCCGACGCCCGAGAACTCCAGTTCCTACAGTGTGATTGTCATTAGTATTTTGCATTTTTGCCTGCGAATTGGATGTATTTCCTTTCCCATTTGGACAGTGGAACCCTCCCTGCTCTCGGTAGCACAAAGCCGCGGTTTGTGCGCCCCAGGCTGCGCGGCTGAGCCCCGAGAGGCGATGTCCCCTCCGCGGGTCGGGCTGGGAGCTGTGCCGGGAAGGAGGAGGATGCCTGGCCCGGGCACGCTGCTCTCCAACGCCGGACCAGGAGCATCCTCTAGCGGCCAGCGCCTCGGGAAGCCCCTGAATCCCCCAGGAACAAGAATCTTCTGGAAGGCGGAGGCAAACCAGCAACCGGGGAAAACGGGCAGAAGCCAGAAGGGTACCCAGAAGATGAAGGTCTCATTTATACTTCATGTCAGACTAAATGGGAGACAGCTCCCTCCTAGGTCCTGAGTAGCACAGAGAATCCTTTCCCTTTCTGCTCTTGAACACCCTCATCATCAGCTGTGCNAATAAATATATTTAAAAATATATAAAGAATTGCCCAGTAAGACTTTCCCAGTTTAACTGCTTGGGAACTTTAGAGCATTTGGTACAGATGTGGACTGAAGTTTGGCTCTCTATACTATTATTATGAGCTGGGATTGAGGCAAGTAAAAAGCCTATGGTGGGTACACACTGGCTGAAAACATAAATTAGTTTGTTAGGGCATAAATCACACAGCAAAGTCCAGGAACAAGAAGGCAAAGCACAAGTGTCTTTTGTTTTTTAGCTCATGAGGATTGCACCTGGGATCAGAAATGGCCACCTTAGGAGCTTCAGGATGAGGAACATGACCATGGATTTGATGGGGAGGATGGCTCCTGGGAGACTCCCAGGCTCGTGACAGCACCCTTTTCTCTTTTCCTTCGGCCAGCTGCTTTCTCTCAGGCAGCATTTGCCCTCCAAACACATCAAAACAGAACACATTCACCTGGACTACTCTTAACAGTCTAACACATTCCAACCATGCCCGGATTAGGAAAAAAGGTAGCATATTTTGATAGGTATGACAGCAATATGGTCCAGTGCAGCCAGTATATTTATAAAAGTGACTATGTTTGACTGCCAGGCAAAGCTTAAAATTAGTCATGTCCTGATGGGTAATATTTTGAAATAAAATTTTTGAATTTACTGTGGGTTTCTACAAAGGATAATTTTAGGGAATCTTTGCCATGATTTAAAGCAAACTGTATTTGCCTGTCTTCTCATGAAAGGAAAGTGTGACTCAGTTTTCTCCCATTTCTGCCTGGATGCAGTCAGAGATGGGAGAGTACCATGCCAGCAGCAGTGACTAAGCCACCATGTGCCTGTGGATTAGCCATGACCTGGCCACCATGAGTGGCGCTCCAGCAGTCTCAGACTCTGCTGCCCGAGGGTGCTGGCCCTGATGTACCCATCACCGAAGAGAAGCAGATAAAGAAATTTAGTTATTCCTGATGTCCACTAGACCTGCAAGACACACCAAATGCAGTGTGTTGAGAGCATTTGTCTGTCACATTGCTCTAGATGGAGAAAACAAAAAATTCACAGGACAACAAACAAAATTACTTCTGCAGTGACAACTGTCCTTCAAGCATTTGACCTACGCTTCTATCAAAGAACGCTGAGACCTAATTTTTAAACACCTGGCACAGATCACATGCAGTGCTGATGTAGTGTTACAAACCTTCTTTTATATTTCAGTGCAGTGGAAACCTCGAGATACTTCTGGTAAAGACACAACGTGGTAGGAGAGCAAACATTTGCTCTCAAATTTCAATCAGACTTCAAATCAGGTCATGACATAGCACATATACATTGTTATGCATACATATATGAGTGTGCTTGTGTATACCTGTGTACATACCTTCTGTACCTAATAAATATACACACACAAAATGATGCAATCTTAATTGGCTATTACAACTTAAGACAGTTATTGTCTGCATACCTATAAGAATACAAACATATGCTCAGGGGGAGGCAAAAAGAATATTAGAAACTTAAAGAAAAAGAATAAGGAACAAAAGACATGATAAAGTCCAGGCACAATTCTGGTAAGTTTGCCAATAAAAGNCCCCCCCCCCCCCCCCAAAAAAAAAAAAAAAAAAAAAAAAAAAAACAAAACAAAACAAACACTACAATACTCCCCAAACACCCACAAAAAACTCCAAATGGAAACAAACCAAAACATCCCACAAATCCAACCAGTTTGAAAGGACTGTGTACACAACTCTCAAGTGCATTACATTTGCATTAAACTTGTAGCTACTTCACTTAATCAACAGCTGCATTACATTCTAATCAGCCTACGGTGAAAAAAAAAGAGGGACAAATGCAAAAGAAAAAAGAGCAATCACATGAACTTGCCATTTCCCCAGACCATAAAACAATCTCATTATAGTTAAAAATAAATAAATAACCAACCAAACAAAAAACAATCAATCAAACAAATAAATAAATATATTTAAAAATATATAAAGAATTGCCCAGTAAGACTTTCCCAGTTTAACTGCTTGGGAACTTTAGAGCATTTGGTACAGATGTGGACTGAAGTTTGGCTCTCTATACTATTATTATGAGCTGGGATTGAGGCAAGTAAAAAGCCTATGGTGGGTACACACTGGCTGAAAACATAAATTAGTTTGTTAGGGCATAAATCACACAGCAAAGTCCAGGAACAAGAAGGCAAAGCACAAGTGTCTTTTGTTTTTTAGCTCATGAGGATTGCACCTGGGATCAGAAATGGCCACCTTAGGAGCTTCAGGATGAGGAACATGACCATGGATTTGATGGGGAGGATGGCTCCTGGGAGACTCCCAGGCTCGTGACAGCACCCTTTTCTCTTTTCCTTCGGCCAGCTGCTTTCTCTCAGGCAGCATTTGCCCTCCAAACACATCAAAACAGAACACATTCACCTGGACTACTCTTAACAGTCTAACACATTCCAACCATGCCCGGATTAGGAAAAAAGGTAGCATATTTTGATAGGTATGACAGCAATATGGTCCAGTGCAGCCAGTATATTTATAAAAGTGACTATGTTTGACTGCCAGGCAAAGCTTAAAATTAGTCATGTCCTGATGGGTAATATTTTGAAATAAAATTTTTGAATTTACTGTGGGTTTCTACAAAGGATAATTTTAGGGAATCTTTGCCATGATTTAAAGCAAACTGTATTTGCCTGTCTTCTCATGAAAGGAAAGTGTGACTCAGTTTTCTCCCATTTCTGCCTGGATGCAGTCAGAGATGGGAGAGTACCATGCCAGCAGCAGTGACTAAGCCACCATGTGCCTGTGGATTAGCCATGACCTGGCCACCATGAGTGGCGCTCCAGCAGTCTCAGACTCTGCTGCCCGAGGGTGCTGGCCCTGATGTACCCATCACCGAAGAGAAGCAGATAAAGAAATTTAGTTATTCCTGATGTCCACTAGACCTGCAAGACACACCAAATGCAGTGTGTTGAGAGCATTTGTCTGTCACATTGCTCTAGATGGAGAAAACAAAAAATTCACAGGAAAACAAACAAAATTACTTCTGCAGTGACAACTGTCCTTCAAGCATTTGACCTACGCTTCTATCAAAGAACGCTGAGACCTAATTTTTAAACACCTGGCACAGATCACATGCAGTGCTGATGTAGTGTTACAAACCTTCTTTTATATTTCAGTGCAGTGGAAACCTCGAGATACTTCTGGTAAAGACACAACGTGGTAGGAGAGCAAACATTTGCTCTCAAATTTCAATCAGACTTCAAATCAGGTCATGACATAGCACATATACATTGTTATGCATACATATATGCGTGTGCTTGTGTATACCTGTGTACATACCTTCTGTACCTAATAAATATACACACACAAAATGATGCAATCTTAATTGGCTATTACAACTTAAGACAGTTATTGTCTGCATACCTATAAGAATACAAACATATGCTCAGGGGGAGGCAAAAAGAATATTAGAAACTTAAAGAAAAAGAATAAGGAACAAAAGACATGATAAAGTCCAGGCACAATTCTGGTAAGTTTGCCAATAAAAGATGTACCAGAAGGCAATAAGAGAAAAGTAAAGAGGATGACCTATGGCATAAGAACATAAAATAAATTAGAAAGCTACAAAATTACTAGCCAGGTCAAGAATGTGGTAATGATTATTCCCTCTTTCCCATTATGGAGCCTCAAATACAATTATCAGGCAGCAGCTCTAAAACCTACAAGAGAAGTACATATCCACACAGCTCATATTTAGATCCTGGAAGTCATTGCCACAGAACACCTCATTAAGAGTAAATGTTACCAAAAAAAAGGTTGCAAATATATGCAAGAAGGTAAACCACAGCCTATTAACATAACGATACAGATATGACCTCTGGCTTAGGACAGATCCAGAAAAAATTAGTAAGTACAGAAAGGATGAACAAATGTCATTATTTATCTGACCAATTCTTCATGTTTTCCATTCTTTACCTCTGTAAGGTTTTATTTTACTTGTCTTCTCCATGTAAGCATATGTCTTACAAATTACTTTACCCATCACAAATGTTTCATACTTCGTTGCTACTGCTGTAATCACCAAACATTCACAGCATCCTTCCAAACTTGCCTATTCCTATATAATTCAGTGATGCTCTTTAAGCATCCCAGAGTAATCCAAGAAAAGTATTTGTATTTATTCCTTTCTAAATCACTTGGTAATTTTCACCTGGTAGATTCAACATTTTTTTATTACCTTTATATTTCACCTTATAATACTGAACTTCTAGGACTTGTAGAAATAGAGAAGTGAAAAAAGCACAACCTACAAATAGCACCATGATAATCTATACACATAACAATGAAATGAAGAACTGGACACCTCTTTATAACCACAGCTTTATCTTACTGACACTGATTTGCTGAAAAATGCATTTACAGATTGATTCTTAACAAATTATTAAAGCTTTATAAATGCTACCGGTAGCATGACCTGTTATTCCTCCAGTGGAAATACCTCCATGAAAAGTTCACAGGTGGCCATAGATGGGTTGGATTCCCTTTCAAAAAGCTAAAACTGCTCCATATTTGAGTCCATAGTGCTGTAACTTTGCCAGCTAACCAGAGGAGAGCTAGGCACCATTCATTAGAGTTCTTGCAAGCTCCACAGAGATTAAGGAATCATATAAACTTAAAAAGGGTTTCTAGCTGAAATTTTTACAGCCTTTACTACGGTGGAGTTTAAACCTCCATGGCTGAGATTTGTAACTGCTACCAGAATGTTACAGAACAGCAGGAGGATCATTACCTAAACCAGCAGCTGAGTAAAAAAAGCTGCTGAAGAAAAAAATGTACCAAAACCATAATGCAATAACTCATACCTGCCCACAGAAAGACTAGCTCATCATTCCATTACATACAAAGGACATCTTAGCCATGACTGCAACCCAGTATTAAGTCAAACACAGTCAATTATCACTGAAATATTGTTATTATTGTTTTTTGTTCACATAAATATGTTGTGAACATAATAGTCTGCTGAAAGCAAACTGATGCCTTTCCACAGGCAGGGATCCAGCACCTTCAAAATGTTATCATCCAAGTGTAAAAATACAGACAATTTAAACTATCTTCTGGATTGCTTTTTTCTTTAGTGTCTTTTCTTCCCTTTTTTTTTTTCCTTGTCAGTAAAGATACAATTCTACTTTCTCAAAGTTGACAAAGACTGGACAAACTCATCCTTTCAATAAAAGGATTGGATTTTTAACCAGTTTGCTACAAAACAGACTTGATTTGATGCTGGTATGGTGAAGTTGGGAAAACTTGAAGTACAAATTTTACAGTATAAAATGGAAGGTTCATGGTGGAGAACAGGCACTTGAGCTCCTACTGACTCTGTAGAGCAGACAGGATGACACATTTTATTGCTGCCTAGCAAATGCTAGATAGATTCTACCTGCTTTAGTAAAGGAAATTTTACCCCATATTCTGTAACAACAACAAAATAATACCTGTATAGTAAATCACTCAGAAAACAGTCAGCCCTATGAATACTAAAAGCAAAGTAATTCAGTCTCCTTGTGAATAGATATTATACTGAAGTTTATATGGTTGCCATCTCATGTCCCATCTGCTTCTGTTCTTCACATCAGAAAAAAACCTTTGCAAATGTTCCAAAACCTTTGCAATGCAATATTCCATTGACTTAGTAAAGGGGTTTACAGATTTTTCAGGAGTGTAGGGGTGTGCCACAGTCTCAGTACTGGGATAGGGAAGTTTGTTAAAGAAAAAAAGGTTTTCTGTGTCTTCACTGGATGTAATGAAAGCTGTACAGCTTGGCCTCTATTAATGATCACCTCCCCATCCCCAAATTAAATCTCAGCTTTAGTCAATATTCCATGGCCCTGCCTTCACAAAGCTAATATTACCTTAAATCACCCATTTAGAGGGACCACATTTATAGGTTCTCCTGTCTTCACAAAAGGGGGATGTTCGATCACAAGCCTTTCACACTAGGATATGTTACATACTATTTTTTGTATATTTACCCAGATCAGAAATAAGACAGGACTTACAGGCCTTTGGTTTGCTTTTATTGGTCTGGGCTCTTTTCTTACATGCAACATATCAAATTCAACTTAAACCCAAACAAAAAATGTGATCAAATTATTCTTAAAAAAAAAAAAAAGTAGTAAAATACTTTTTTTAAAGATATGCTGAAATATTTGGGAATTTAAAACATTCTTCAAATACTACAAAAATATAGTACATTTTCAGAATATAATGTGTTGAAATATCCATACTTTTCACAATGGAATTTTGCTACTTTGGGAAATCTGCACAACCTTGCTACCATTTCATTTTCTATTCAGAAGAATAATCTTACTAATTGGCTATATATTGGCCTGCATATATCTAATATGTTTAAGTAGGTGTAACAAAATCCACATCAAGAGTACACCTGAAGGAAAAGTTTGAGCATGGAAAAGTTCAAGCTCTAGAGTTGTTCAGGCTGAGCTATGCAGATAATACCTGGGAAATCTCACATCCATTATGAGAGGAGAGCCATATGCCTCTGAAACTGCTTTAAATAAACCCAGATACTCTAAAATTTATAAATATTGCAAGAGAACAGAAAGTGAAGCTAGAGTAACTTTTTCAAGAAACTGCTGAAAAAAAAGGGAACTGCACTATGTCATTGGGAAACACATTTTTGTCATAAAAGTGGAAGGAATACAAACCATAATAAATTAAAAATGTAAAATTAGTATTTAAAAAGCCCTTTATGCAACTGCTTCATCTCAGATCAGGTGTCAAACCTGCTGCTTTCATTATAAATGTGCTGCATTTAATGATGTTAATTTAAAGTTATGCACTGTAAAGCACTGAGCAAAGACATTACCTGTATCTGGACTAATGCAGTTCTCTTTGTAAGGGATACTGAGGTCTGACAAAGGCAGCCAGACAGGAAAATCTATTGCATTTCTCATATTTGCATGTAGTAAAATGATCTAGGCATAAACATCTGTGGCCCCAGTATATGTCTGTATTTTGCTTATATAAAACATATGGAATAACATCCATTATATGCTCTCAACAGGAATATAATCCTTGTAACTGCAATTCATAAGATGCAGAGGTGCCAAAAGAAGCATATTAAGGCTTAGAAAAGCATATTTATGAGTTTGAAAGTTATGTTTTTAAAGGGCTTCCAAAGCATTGATAACACCCTCTCAAATTCAGGTTCTACACTTTTCCACTGAAAGTTACTGAGACCATCTCTCTAAAATTATTTTTTATTATGAGTTTTACCATCACTAGGTGCTTTTTTAGTGCTTCACTTCAGTCTATTGGATTTTTTGGAAGCTACTTATCAATTAGGATTTATTAGAAAAAAAAATTGATGTTCTTGATTAGGCTCTCAAAACTGGTTCACCCACTCAACAGATTTTGGTGTTTGAGATGCACAGCAGACAAAGAAAAATTTTATCTACTTCCAGTTCTAGGTTTGCCCCTACTATTCATGGGAACAGTTAATACAATTCTAAGACAATGTGCCCCTTACAGTTTCAGGCAGCTGGGTTTCATTCATGGCTAGATTCTGCACCTTGCTGAAAAGGATTCTGTTCAGAAAGAATCCTGCAGATCTTCTCCTTAGCCAGGTTCCAATGGCTGCCCTTGCACACAGCTGCTCCGTGGCTGCACTGCAGAAAGCCATTAGTGAGCTTCTTCCCACTCTCTACCATCAACACCTGGCTTTAACTATTGCTCATTTAGGTGATGCAAATTCTTGGGTGATCTAACTGGCAATCAATACAAATTCTTACAACATGCACCCCTTACCTTGTCAAAAGCAAATTTCATTAACTGGCAGCTTGTTTCTGCTGACCACTCACCATTCAATAAAGGAATAAAAACCACCTTCGATACAGCGAGGAAAGATGCACTTAGCAAGTGCATTAACTTATCAAGTTCTGCTCAGGTTGTCTCCTGTCCTATCATTTGGATTACTGCATAGAGCTTAATAGCAGGACCCAGCTGGATTCACTGCTCCACAGACTGGAGAAGAATCAGTTTATAAATGATTGCTCGTGACAACTGAATTATCCAGAAATTTAGAATTAAGTATTTGCTGTGCTGATCATTTAGAAGATAAGATGGGGATCATTTAATGGAATCTGAAGCATGACGTGGCTGAGGAGATTATAGTTTACAATCTACACTTTCATTACCTGAATAGCATTTAACATAGTATTCCACAGAAGGAATGGCATAGAAAATACTGTAAAATGAAGTAGCTGCATATGCACAAGATCACCTGCCTTATGCAGTACTGGTGTTATGTAATGTAAAATAAGTGTATGTTAATGCCTTCCAAAATGAGCCAGGAAATAAAACCTGTGAAGCAAAATACATATTGGGACTATTATATTTATTCAATAATTAAAATAGAAGGACAGTTCACATGAAGACAAGTTTTACAAAAAACAGTTAAAAATAATTATTAAAAGGCAAGGGCAATGGTAACAGACAGTGCCAGTTTCCAAGCACATGCCATGCAAAATATTTTCCTTGCAAGAGAAAAGTTAACCTAATTGTGAAACTCTCAGTAGCATTTCCATCCTTAGGCAACGTTTTACAGCTATTGCTCATGCTGTGCTTCTGGCATGCAAATGTCATTTTTAAATAACATGGGAGGAATGCAGAGCTGGAGTCAGGGTTCACCAGGAAGATGAGCACAGGGCTCAGGGTTTAGTATACAGGTCACTTGGAACCAGCAGCCATACATTTTCTCAGTCATTTCTGTTGGTTAGAGATCACTGTGGTTCACAACAAAGACAGAATGTCTGTCTGCCTGTCTGTCTGGTATGACAGGTATATAACAGCTCTCAAAACCAGACACTCTCAAAAAAGACACTAATTTAGTCTAAAGCAGCATACCTGAAAGTCAGACAGAAGAAATCAGTTTTAAAGTGTGATCTTTCTGCTGACAATTCCCATCTTACAGAAGATGTAGCACCAGGTTGTCCTCTGCCATCAACCTGTAGGCAAAAAAGTGAATGACAGAATAATGGTTCATCCTTGGCAAAAACCAATAATGAGAGAACCCAATTTTCTAGGTTAAAATCCAGTTATTACCCAGTTATGAAATATTTTGAAAAGTAGAATACATCTATTAAGCTTGGTCTTTACAACTAGTATGCAAAGCTTTTCCCTGAGGAAAATGTCTGTTAAAAAGGGATCTTTGATTACTTTCTTGCAAAGCTTCAGGATCTGACTAATTGCAAAGCAGTTTTGTTTTGTTTAGTCAATTATTCTAGCTTTGTTCCTGAAGCAGCAATAATGAATGAAAAGATAAGAAGCACCCTAACAGTGTTGCAACTTATCAGGAGAAATCTCCATCAACTTTTTCAGATGAACAAAGTCACTAGAATGGGCACACTTTTCCTTTTTATATTTTCTTCTTCACTTAGATAAAAGCAAGAGGATTGAATCACCTCAGAGTTTGTAAGACAAGCTCCTTATTACCTGTGAAGAAATATGGTTCCTGAAGTCTGATAAGCAGAACACATCTACCTCTTTATTAATACTAAAAATCAGATGTGAATAGAACATAACAGACTTGTTTTCTTTTCTTTCTTTCATATGTTACACTAAAGATGATGCATTTACACTGAGAGTCTCCAAGGCAGAATTTACTCCATTTTGAAATAATTTTTTTTATGCTTTCTGTTGATCAGATCTGCTCAGGTAGCACAAAAATAAAAGCTTCTAGATTTGCTAGTTGTTTCTCAGAAGTGATGCTTGAAGTGACTGGGGCAGTTGCCATGGGTAAACTCCTGGCATCATTAAAGTTTTCACAAAGCTTTCAACAACAGTTTGCTGGTCTAAAAGCATTCTACCAATACTGCTGAAATTAAATGCTCCAAGTACAAACTCATGGTGCTTTTCCACAATTGCCATTGAATATTAACAGTACTCTCTCTTCCTTCCTACCCCACACTTAAAATTAAAATACGCTTTCAAATGCAACAAAGTTTAAAAAAAAAAAGAACCAGCTCATGTGCCGTAAGAAAAACTCAACTGGAAACATTTTGTGACAATTTTTGTTTATTGCATATTTCTTTATCTCAGCCTGGTCATTCGTACTTCAATGTCACTAAGTGCATATTAAAATGAGTGACACTAGCCATGACCCAAACCATTGAAAGTGGGTAATGATGGGCAGCTGAGCCTCATGTTGAAAAGCTGTTGCCAACCCCCCACGCCCCCCCCCGGCTCCTCCTCCCTCACTTTTTCCCAACCTTTTGGCCAGATCTAATTTAAATGTGAATACCTTAAGTAATTGCCAATATTTGTAAAGTCACTATGTGCAACCGCATTAAAGACAACAGATTTCTGTGTACTGTTTTGCAAGGCCTTTTTTTGGGGGGGGGGGGTGGTGTTTGTTTTAATGCCTTGTAGTTGCTGGGAAGGTGCTGGGTAAAACTTGCCTCGGTGCACAATTGTTTTATACACTTTCGCCTTACTTCATTCTTTAGTGAACATCTCTGGAATAAGTAATTACTGTGGGAACACTTCTTTACAGCAATTCTCAAACAGCAAAATTGGCAGAGGTTGGTTTTATAAAGTTCACAAACTGAATGGTGCCTTATTGCCATAAACAAAGGGATTTTAACTACTAGCATTAAAATACTCTAAGAATAACAGATAAGTGAATCTGTGAATAAAGATAAGTCCTTAATTGACAAGAAAATGAAGGATTAAGCTAATGCAGCATTATAGCAATATGCCGGGGATTCAAACTTCGGCCTACATCACCATTTTGGACTAAATGATTATAAAAGCTTTTTGAATGACAGAAAGCAGGACTCCCCTGAGAAATTTTCTGCCTAAAATTTGTCAAAATAAGTGCAACTGCACTAAGACTCAGTATAGGGTCTCTCAATGAATACATAATGTATTTAGTTACTTAAGATAATTGAAGTCTTGCCAATTTAATTAAAAATAAGCCATGTACTGAAAGGAAAAGATATTTCAGAATCTCACAACTACTGGTACCACTGGACAAATTTGATGAATGTGGTTTTTTTATCTTCTGCCTAATGGCTTTACCTGACAAATCAAAGCTCTTTTGCCTGAAAAGACAGTTCAGGCAAAAGTTCAGGAATCAAATCCAGAAGTCATAATGGGCTTAACTGAATAAGAACTGCTAGCCTTGAACTGCACTGGGTGTACATAAATATGTATATTGCTCTAAGTTCCATCTAGACAGTATCTTAAAAATCTCATTGCTTTTTCATTTGTTCTTGACACCCTCACGGCCTTTGTAAAATAAATAAATAAATACAGTTAAAAACTAAATGTAAAAAGAACCAAGTGAAACCTGAAGAGTTAAAGCTTTAAGAGGTATTTCAAGCTGTTCTTCCTTTTGAATCGAACTAGTGGGTGAATACCGAAAGTAAGATAAATAAACTTTTTATTGATTACACTGAAATCAAGGATGTGGGAGAACAAGTTCAGGTTATTACAAGTGGAAAAGGATTTGTTCAGATACACTTTATAATTTTGATAACTATAGCAAAGGAAGAGATGAGACACCCTGTAGCTATTAATAAGTGCATAATGGCATAAGTTTCTCCATGTACAGTCAGAAATAGGACAATAATTTTTTATTAGGACTGCTGGGTACAGATATGATTCTCAAAGAATTGTAGAATGGTTTGAGTTGGAAGAAAACTTTTTTGGTCATGTAGTCCAACCTGCAATGAGCAGGGGCATCTTCAACTAAATCAGGTTGCTCAGTACCTCACCCAACCTGACTTTGAATTTTTCCTGGGATGGGACATTGATGACCTCGCTGGGCAAGCTGTTCCAGGGGTTCTCCAAATGCTTTTATCCTTAATGTTTAAAGCAATCTGTAAAGACATGTCACTACACAGGCATGCCCAGATATCTGTGTAAAAGCCTTGCCTTAGCCATAATTCTTCTTGAGTCAGTCTGAGTTTAGAGAAGAGAAAAGCATTACTCAGTGTAGATAAAGACAGTACTCAACTCCAACATTGGTTGTTCCACCTTTCCTATTTCTACAATATCCTTCTGTCCATGACAGCATATAAAGTATATAAAAATAAAACTACATCTGAAAGAGTGGACCTGGGCATCTGGCACTCATTACCAGGAGATGAATGGCAGCTTCCACTCTGATAATGCATTGTGTTCAGAAGCCCCACAAACCTATGAAACTGTTTTGAATCCCTTCATTACGAAAGAGATGAGTCATATTTGAAACTTTTCATTCTAATTTTGAATTGTGACAGAACATTGTCAGCAATCTTTTGGAATCTGTTAGAAATTATTTTCATAGAAAGATTCTGTTATTGTCTAGAACTTTTTTTGAAATTTAAAGAAAAGATTTAACCCTGCTTTGAGCAGATAGTTGGACTAATTGACCTCAGGAGGTCCCTTTCAAGCTATACTATATTATATATCTGATAACATTATCAGCTGCAATGATCTTGTGGACAGTCTCTTTTATATTCTTCTCTAAATTCACAGAACAGGTTTTTTCAGTTTCTGGGGTTTGATTAATTTTCAGACTTATTGGATGAAACAAGTACCAACTTGCAACTTGAGCAACATCCTTTTGCAATCCTATGAGTTCAATTCATGCATTTGTACCATAATACAGTTTGGGGTTTTTAGCAATACATTAATTCAAATGAAGTAAATAGGTATGCGTATTTTTATTTATTTGAAATAAAAAATAATCTAATGAAGTTTTAGGTATGTTACTCTTACTCCCTCTCCTTCCAAAGCAGGATGAATTCTATGCAACTATCCACAGACCTAAAGATGTAGAGACAAGTCCTTAAGAGTCAAACAGACAAACTGTTTTGAGAGTGAAATAGCCAAGGCAGAATCTTCTGCCCCACATTAGCTTTTTTCTGGCCCCTAAAAGAGAACAGGAAAGAAAAAAA